>MU275434.1:21171-33009 GCA_022160315.1 Panus rudis PR-1116 ss-1 | reverse complement strand
TCCTGAGTCTTAGCAGGTACGCGGTTTGCATTCAATTCGAGAGAATAAGTCGTTGATAGCATCTCTTCCGCGCAGATCATGTAGTCGTCATCTGGAAACCAGACGGCGAGCTCGCCCTCCAGGTCATCAATACTGAAGGGTGGTTCATCCTGCTTGAGGCGCGCGCAGCATGCGAGGATAGAATACGCGTTGACAAGGTCGAAACAAGGCATACGGAGCACACATTCAGGTACCAGAGTCAGGTACGAAAGGTAAGTGTCATCTATCGCAATCTCGTTATCATCCTTACGATAACATCTAAACCTCGGTGCCGAAGAGTCGCGGAGGACCTCAGGCATAGGTATAGCTTCGTTGAAGACATATGCAAGGCCTTCAACGACGGCGTCGCCCATAGTGGCCTTCGCTCGGGCGCGGCAACATGTTCGACGCTTCATGTGCCGTTTATAAGTGTCACCACGAAGTTGACGACAAACCCAACGAGGTAAGTTGAAGTCGGGGTCTTCTAACTGCGACGCTAATATCATGAGGTCGTCATCAATCTCACCAGACATTATGCAGTATCGCCGTTCACCCTTTGCGGTCGGCGAAATTTCGTACACCGTAAAAGTGGCGCCTACCTCAATAGGGGGACCACTTTCCTGTGTCGACCAATAGGGCGCGTTCTCATTTAGAAGCTGTTGCGCTCGGGCTGCAACAAGATCGCCAAGCGGTGCATACCTTCGTGGTGTCGAAGATAACCTCGTAGGAGGAGGTAAGCTTAACACATCCCAAACATCAAGAAGAGAACGCTGATAGGTGCTTTCTGAAAAACTGTCCGGATTCAGGTCGGAGCAAGGATCCTCGTCATCATCCGAGTCGTCCACCAAGGCCTCCGTTCGCTCGTGTCCTACCCCATAGTCATCATCAGATGACTCGGTGTCTGAAGAGTCGGAGACGGATTGAAGGGGAGGTAAGTCATCATTATCATCAGAATCTTCCCATTCCGTGTCATGTGTGAGATCTTCACTGAAATATTCCTGTGCGGAGAAGTAGTCAGATTCAGTATCAGACTCGGAGGAGTCAGATACTTCTTGTAGCGGGGGCATGGAGCCGTCCAAGTCGTCCTCGAAGACATCGCCTACCTCAAGCATGTTTACCTCAAGTTCGGTCTCGGAACTACTATCAGTATCGGAGATATGCGCGGAGGACTCAGCAAGAACGCGCAGGTCTTCAGCATCATTAAAGGTGGGTTCCATGTTATAAGAGGTTATGCCTGGAGGCTTGCCTCGCTTGTCCGAGCGCACGGTGGATCCCTTAGGACAGTTACGAGACATATGTCCAGCTTCCTTGCATATGAAGCATTTGCCCGCGGCTTGTAGTTCTTCCTTTTCCTTCTCACTAAGCTTTTCGCGTGCTGACCCTTGGCTCATAGGACGTTGTGTAGTTCGTCCCGAACCACGCCCACTATGCCGGCCATGCTGTTGTCGTTGTGAGGAGGAGTCTCCTTGACTGCCATTCTGTGTCCGACCATTATCGCGATGTCGATCTCGGCCGTCACGGTGATGGGAGCTACTAGCGGAACGCCCTCCATTATTACCAGTAGAATTAAAGTTACCGCCGCGATTGGTGTTGCGACCGTTGCCTCGACGAGCGTTGCGATCCCGGTCCTCTCGACCGTCTCGATTAGCTCGAGCCTTAACACGCTCGGCCTCTTCTCGGAGCTCAATAGTCGTCTCAGCAAACTCGGCCTCATGTCGGATCTGCTCCCAAGTATGGGTGGTAGTAGTAATCCTTCTGGCAGTTAGTTCAACTCTTATGTCAATACGGAACCCATCCCACAGCTGTTGGATGCGGTCCTTCTCTTCGTTAATACCTGCCAAGTCAAGGAGGGTTTCGAGCTCGTAGATATATTCACGAACGTCGCGACTACCTTGTCGGAAGTTTCGCGCTTTCGTACGAAGCTTCTCTCTGAAGTTCAGAGGGAAACAGTAGTTAAATATACCCAAAAGGATCTCCTTAAGTGTATGTTTCTTACCAAGATACACTTCACGAGTCAATACATGAGCATAGTAGTTCCAAACACGTCCTTCTAAGAAACGAGAAATAGTCGAAGCAAGTCGTCGTGAAGGAATTCGGTAGTAATCCGTGTAGTCTCTAACCTCTGTACAGAAACGAGTGAACTTGTTGTAATCAGCTGAACCGTCATAACGGTTAGGCTTCTCAGGTTTGGGACAAGGTTTACCAGAGTCCGAGTCAGAGTCATCTGAGCTCGAGCTTTCATATTTACGATGATGCTTATGCTTCTTATGCTTGCGTTTCTTCTTTTTCGCAGAAGTGTCAGAGTCCGAGGATGAACTGGTAGAACTTGATGATTCAGTATCCGAGCTCGATGAGGACGGGGAAGACGGAGGTGGCGGCGCCGCAGGAGCTGGGGTTGTAGTTGATCCCCTCTTGCGAGTCGAACGCCCTTCGTCCAGTCCGCTCAGAGCTCGGCCTAGATAACTTACTGGAGTAATCTGTTCCGAGGGGCGAGGAACATAAGAGCTCGCCGTAGGACCATTGTGGGGCTCAGAGCGATTGACAGGGGTCCTCGAAATAACCTGCTCAATGAATCCAGAAGCAGGGGACTCATCCTTTTCAACACGAGACTTGTTGGCCTTGTGCGCGACAGCAGTGGAAACAGATTCACCGGCCTCGGGCATAGCAAAATGCACACTGGCCTTACCTTGAGATGGACCAGCTGTTGCAGTAGCCTTGGCGGCACTTTCACTCTTGCGAGCTTGCCAGTACGCGAGCATCTCAGCTTGAGCTTGCTCGTCAAAGTCAGGGTCATTGTAGAAATATGTATCTAGATCTAATTTACCCGAATACATATCTAGCTCACGTTGTTGAGCGTGAGGGTCCAATTCCTCGTCAGGGATGTTCACAGCACCCCATTCTCGGGGGTCAATAGCCTTACCCTTGCGCCAGGAGGTTCCTTCTCCAGGCGAAGATGAGCGAGAGCGGCTTTGGGAAAGCACACCGCTCTGCATGGCTGCGCTCCTACGACGGAGAAGATCAGCCTGTTCAGCAGTCAGCCTAGCTGACGCTGACTCGACGGCCTCATACTGTTCGGCCGTTAAAGGGGGGTACACGTCCTTACCTGAGGTGTCCCCTTGCCTAGGCGTACTGGGTGGGCTCCGGCTTCGCCCACGACGATAGGTGACCGTAACCCACGGTCCACCTTCGTCTTCGTCCTTAACCTGCGTGGTGCTAGTGTCTTCACGATGTTTAGCGTTCTCTTGCTGATGAATTATCGCCGCGGGTTCAGCCGCGGGAGTCGCACCGCCCGAAGGCAGCGGATACACGCCCCCTGTTGAAGGAGACGGAGGGGTGGAAGCAACGACCTGACTGTATGACAGCGCGGAACATTGTTCGACGGGTACGGTGACAGGCACCGATTGATCCTGCACGTCATCAGCAACAAGAGAGTTTTCATTTGAGAACGCACCTGGGACCGTCTGAGCGGTCTCCTTCTTCTGACTACGAAGGGGATAAGGCGACCTATCTACGGGAGGTGCCATCAATGCCGGACTTGTACTCGAGTTTCTTGAAGGCCTGTATGAACGAAGTGGTACCGAGTCTTGAACGTCGAACGTCGAACACGAGAGTGCAGTGCGCGCGAGAGAATTCTTCGAGAGGTGTTGAAGTTTGGCAGTGGAGCGTTGTCGAGAAAGAAGGGTGTCGTCAGTCGGAGACTCGAGGTGATCAAGCTCGAGGGTGCCCGGGAGACGACTTTTCGAGAGAGTCAAGAGTAAAGTAGAGAGTTGAGAGCGAGGGGGAAGTCAGAGATGAAGCGAGTAGAGAATAGAGTTGACCTGTCAAAAAAATGTGACGTCTCGTGAACCCGAAGGTAACACTGGAGTCACACACAGAAGTCACACAACGAAGAGACAGGGCTAAGTGCTATATTCGAAGGTAACTTGGGGATCTACAGGCCTCAGAGCTGACTCTTATATACCTCAGCTACTTCCGAATCCTTCCGATCCCTCAACCCAGCCAAGACAATAGAAACACACCGAACACTTCAACGAACGCGACATAACCAAATAGGGAAGGTGTGACGACACGGGAAAAGCCGCCAGAACCGAGGACCCGCCACACTATGCGTGCGTCCATTTCGTTTCTTATTTTCCTTCCCCCTTGCTGAAGAAGACTCGTGAGCTTGGTGGTTTCGCTTCATTCTCTTCTTTTGCTACGATATCTAATGCGTGTGTATGGATGTTTCGCATCCCTAGACATTTGTCTACACGCTGTAGAATCGCCCTTAGAAAATACTCCGTAGACTCGTCGAATGCCTACGATCCCACCATCACACCTGTTTCCGTGACCGACAGGAAGCATCCCACTCGAGGCGGACAAAACCTTACAGATCGCTATGACAGACTGGAAAGGTCATTGAGGGGGAAGTCTGGTTATGAGGAGAACATACAGCAGCTCATGCGTGAAGCTGGGGATGCTACATCCGCAAACGAGGAGAGACAGCGAGAGAAGGATCTACACCCTTTGCGCAAGCCCCCGAAAACCTTCATGGGGTACGTGATACCAGAACGGCCTAAGCCTCCAGAACCAGATGGTGTGTGCGTTTGCTCTGTCTTCTCGGTGACTCACTAAGGCTTCCGCCACAGAATGCTGTATGTCTGGCTGCGCTGTTTGCGTGTATGATCTCTATAACGAGGCATTGGAAGAATACCGCAAGGCTGTTGATTCACTGCGAACAACCTTAGACCAGCTGCATGTGCCCAAGCATGACTGGCCGAAGGAGATACGAAGCGTGGAGGAGTCGAAGGAGGTCAAGAAAGATGTGACGCTGAGCGCGTTCGAAGAGCTGGAGAGACAGCTGCGCGAGAAGAAGGCGCAAAGACAACCGCAGACTGGTCAGTAGATATACCTTGTAGAACCGTTACAATGCACTTAATTGGAGATGAAGTTTTCCAATTGTCACAGCAAGAACAGCGTAATCCTGCATCCACACAATCTACATCAGTGCGCAAAAGGCGTAGACGCAGAGGTA
Source organism: Panus rudis PR-1116 ss-1 (assembly GCA_022160315.1). Taxonomy (NCBI): domain Eukaryota; kingdom Fungi; phylum Basidiomycota; class Agaricomycetes; order Polyporales; family Panaceae; genus Panus; species Panus rudis. Next base: position 27,977 of record MU275434.1, on the reverse strand, counting down.
ATAAGATACCTGACCTACCCTCGATTTACGAAGGGGTGAGATGGTTACTATTCAGCAACCGGTAGTCTTACACTGTGATTGAGCTACGAACGGACCCTTGCAGTCGGACTACTTTTGACTACGGCGGTCCGTCCTCCGCGCAAGTCAGTCTCTACGATGTTGCATTCATCACATTATTCTCCAGTCGCCTTCGCGCTCCGCAACGCACGTAACCGTTCAATCTCTTCCTCGGTACGACCACCCCTCCTGCTCGCATCTTGCAATATCTGTATCCGAAGTGCCTTTTCCGCTTTCCACGCCTCTTCTGCTTGCTCCCTTCCTCGTAGTCTCTCACCCTCCCTATACGCCTCGACCTGCTGCTCTCTTGCCATGCAGTAGCTAAATTCATGCCCATCATCCAACATCTTCTTGACTTGTTCCCATCCCTTTGCGTCTTTCTTCGCTGGTGCTCGAAAGGTCCCCCCTACCGAAGTCCCCTTCTTCCCGCAACTCGGGCAACGCTTGTTGTCCAATGTCACCCACCAGAAGTCCGGGTTACACTGTTTCCACCGCTTTATCTCCTCATATGTGAAACCCTCACTTCCTTCATACGCAAATTTTTCCCCCATCTCGTGCAATTCGTTCCATGCTTCGGGATTCTGCTTCCTCCGGCCCCATATCGCAAGATAAGCCTTCCACACATCAGGGATGTGCTCTCGGTCAGGGCGAACCTGGTATGGCCGGGGATGATACTCTGGCTCTGAGTGATACCGGAACTCCTTTCCATCCGGGTCCACTATGGTACCCTTGAAGGCGACTCGACAATCCAGGCAAACATATTTGGGCCTGTAAGGGTTGATGCACTCTCGGTGGACTCGAGAGATCCGCTCTTCGTCGGTTTCCGTTGCGATACGGTCGATTTGAGGATGGTCGCACTGTGACTTCCAGTCGTATCGTTCGTTATAGATAATATCTTCGTACTTGTCCCTCGAGTAGGGACAACAGCCTATTCCACATCCGCGAAGGGCAACGGGCCCTACATGGCAGCCAATGAGCCGCGCCCGATCGCGCCTGATTGACGGTATGTTCAACATGAATTTCATCACGTCCTCCAGTAACCATAACTCTGTACTCACCGTCTGCAGGTCATTAGTCTTTGAAGTGTAATTGTCAACAAGGGCGATTTGATGTTGACTGGGATGTTGGAAAGTTCAAGGCGTATGATGGTGATTATTTATGTAACTTATGTTCCTAGTACACTCAGCCCGATTGACTCATGCGAGCTGCGGCACCGACTGCCGACGGTTCCGCATCAAGGGGTAACATCGTGTTGTGGGACTATGGTCTCGTGCCCAGCCGTTCTCTCGCACCCCACCACCGCAGCGAACGTCTGGGGCATTCTGGCAGAGGACCCCTACCGTAGAGCTAGCGCCGACTTGTAACGGTCACATCACGCCTCGTGCCTGATGGGACGGAGATAGGCTTTCGAGATCTTGCCTATTCTGGATAAAGTCTCGCAGTCTCAATTCTCCTTGCTGCGATGGCTTTGAGTTATCTTGTCAGTTGGAGACTCTGTATGCTCATAAAACTTGGACGATCAATATTTGAGTGATGTTATATACCTATAAAAACCACACGGATGTCAGCAGGACTCATACAAACATCAAACAAGTGCAGATTCACCCGGAAAGTGTAGTAATACTGCTTCTGCCACTGTCAAATACATTATCTTCTCTCTAAAAGACTCAAAAACAGATAGTAGAGTTTTGTGCTGTACTATACAATATTTCTCTTCAACTCTGGCTGTCCTCAGGCTCTACCGTCAGCAAGATCCAACTGCAGAGACGTTTGCTGGTGCACCATTCACGTGACCAGATCTTGCAACTCAAATTACTCAATCTTGAGACGCCACCGGGAAGTCAGGCACGAGACCTGATGTGACCGTTACAACTGGGCGCTAGCTCTACGGTAGGGGTCCTCTGCCAAAATGCCCCAGACGTTCTCCAGAACGGATGGGTACGAGACTATGGGACTAGTACCTACTAGTACTCACCATTATCTTTTCCATGTATAAGTGAGTGGGTTCGGTCAGTCACCAGTGAGATCTGAGACTTCGAGCGTGCGTCGAGTCGTTCATCGGGCTCGTCGGGCGAAGCTGGTACTCAAAAGCGAGTGTTGGGTGTCATGGATATGCTTTGGTAGATTCCTTCAAGTTTGAACACCCGTGATGCTGACCCGTGTACAGACAATATCCATCTTGATCGAGAACTCGGCAGAGAACCAGCTTATGACGGATTCTCTGGCTCTTTCATATTTACCCTGGGCACAACCACACTCCGTTCAGGTTACCGTTCTCTCCGAGATAACTCCGGGAAGACATAAATACCAGGCTTGGATCGTGTTCGCAGCCTGCAGGAAGCTCAGTCCCAAGAGACATTGCATCGCTCCACTGTCATGACACAGCAACTAGCACAACTCCCAAACGACTTTGTATGGGGATATGCTACAGGTTAACTTTGCCCAATTCCTGAGAGTAGGTCGAACGATCGCTAATAATGATCATATATCTCAGCGAGCTACCAAATTGAGGGTGCTGCGAATGAAGGTGGTCGTGGGCCATCTATCTGGGATATATTCTGCAAGACACCGGGAAAGATCAAGGACAATTCCAACGGCGACGTAGCGACAGATTCCTATCATCGCTGGAAAGAAGATGTAGCTTTGCTCGTAAGATACGGTGTCAAAGCATACAGATTTTCTCTATCTTGGCCCAGAATTATACCCAAGGGAGGGCGTAACGATCCTGTAAATCAGGAGGGTGTCTCTTTCTACAGAAAGTTGATAGAAGAACTCATACAGAACGGCATAGTGCCCTTCGTGGTGAGTCGTAGCGGAAATTTATGCGAAGCAGTGTTTGTACTGAAGTATCTCTCACGGCAAGACGCTATATCACTGGGACCTTCCTCAAGAACTACACAACAGATATGGTGGCTGGCTTAACAAGGAAGAAATAGTCCAAGACTTTGTTCATTACGCCAGGGTATGCTTCAACGCTTTCGGTGATCTAGTCAAAAATTGGTGAGGTCGAGACTTCGCTATATGGACGTGGAAGGTCGGCATTAAATCAATTTGTTTCCGATAGGATCACTCACAACGAGCCATGGTGTGTCTCGGTTCTCGGATACGGGTACGGTATCTTCGCGCCTGGACATGTCAGCAATACCGAACCCTGGATGTACGTTAATCGACTTCCAACTATCACTATGCACCGCTGTTGAGTTCTCGATCCGGATATCGTCTACAGTGCTGCGCATAGCTTGATTCTTGCGCATGGGTACGCAGTCAAAGCGTATCGCGATGAATTCCAATCGGCTCAAGGAGGGAAAATCGGCATCACTCTTGATTGTCACTGGTTGGAGCCGTACGACGACTCTCCTCAAAGTAAGATTCTTCCGTCCTTTATTCAAAAGCAGTCGAGCTGGCTCATGTTTTCCTTTGTAGACATTGAAGCAACCGCGCGCGCACTGGATTTCAAGCTGAGTAAACACTAATGTGGCTTCTCCTTTCCCAGCTCGTCTGTTGACTCTGATATCTGCAGGCAGATTCGCGGTAAGTCATCCACAATCAAGCATAATTCACCATTCCGATCATATTTCCATAGGATCCAATCTATAAGGGCGGATACCCCGATCGCGTGAAGTCTATATTGGGCGACAGGCTGCCAGATTTCACTCATGAGGAGCAGGAGATTGTGAAAGGGTCATCCGACTTCTTCGGTCTCAATACTTATACCACTCACATCGTCAGTAAGTAAGGCTCCATCTGTGTGTTCGTGTTGGACTGATCCAGTTCTGTAGAGGATACCACAGGTAGTAGTACGGATGTGCTATCGGGCTTTGTCGCAACGGGCCATACCCGTCGCGATGGTTCAGAGCACGGAACCCAATGTTTGTCCTTTTCAGATTGGCCCTTAAAGGAGCTACTTCGTACTAACACTTTAACATTAGCTGATCTCCCTTGGCTGCAAACCTGTAAGTGGAAAGTAATCAATGAGAGATTCATCGCAGCCTGACAATGGCGTAAATGTCGCAGACGGGCCAGGATTCCGAGATGTAAGTCTGAAAGTTGGTCTAGTCACAATATCTATAATCGCATTGGCTTCCAGCTCTTAAACTACTTGTGGAAGGTAAGCAATATCGCGGAAACTGGCGATGCCCCGGTTGACTTAATCATGCCAGACCTATAAGAAACCGATATAGTGCGCTTTCCCTGCAACTGTCATAAAAACTCGATTGTCATGTAGCACATTGACCTTAGCGTCACTGAAAATGGCTTCCCAGTCAAAGGAGAAAATGACCTTCCCGTAGACCAGGCAATCCATGACAACGATAGGGTTGAATACTTCCAGCAGTACACTCATGCCCTGAAAGAAGCGGTCACGTTGGACGGCGTGGATGTCAGGGGATATTTCGGCTGGAGTACGTCTTTTAATCCGGCTCACTTTAGTGTGTACACTGACTACACGACTCACAGGTCTCCTGGATAACTTCGAATGGTATGTTAACATTCGGCAGTGATTCTATTGCTGCTAAGTGCAGGTTCTTCTACATAGGGCGGAAGGGTATAAAATCCGCTTTGGCGTGACCCATGTGGACTACAATAGCCAGAAGCGAACTCCAAAGGACTCATCAATGTTTCTTACCAAGGTCAGTCCCCATGAAAGCTCACGTTGAGGCATCAAGTTAACTTGAGTTCGCAGTGGTTCAAGGAAAATATTCAAGCATGAACATGCACTGAGTGTGGACGACTCAACGTGAATAGCTTTCATTGATGATCCCGCACCAGACACGATGACTTCTATCAAATGGCCAGTTCGTAGACATAAGCCACAGCGAGTTTTGCGAACTCCAATGAATGAGTCCACGAGAATCCTCTGACGGATGTGGTATCGCTGGCGGAGTGAATGTTCGGGTTATCATCGCCAGTGACGGCTTCAAATGGGAACGATGTTGGATAACCTTGTTTATTCCATGAAGCGTGGTCAGAGCAGGCATACCCGCACTGAAACCATAGTGAGCAAGTTAGTGCACGCAAGGTAAGCTCAAGCACGTACTGGAGTATCGTATGTCCATCCAAGGGTGGAATAGGATCCGATGAGAGACTTGAGGAAGGTGTTAAGACCGTCGTCGACGTAATCCTAAGAGGGAATGGATAACGTGTATTCGAAGCATTATCAAGCCACCTACCGATTCTAAGGCGATAACCTCTTTTGATCCGGGGGCGAAACTAACAGTAATTGTCCGTCAGAGAGGAAGAGAGAAAACCACGTGAATTTACTCACTATCCGGACATATCCAACTCCATGAAAGCCTTGACCTGGGTTCCAGCCTGCTTGTAGTTGCTAGCAATAGCTTGGCTTCCCAACAAGCCACCTTCTTCACCAGAATACCAGTGGAACTCGACGGGAGTACTAGGCTTGAACCCGGCATCAATGAGAGCGCGGAATGCCTCTAGCAAATTCACAGTGCCGGTACCGTCATCATCTGAACCAGGCGCACGTCCACTGGTGGGAGAGTTCAGGTTGATGGAGTCCAAATGGGCACCAATGATAGTCACAGGGGAAGATGCCTTCGTTCCGGGGATTTTGGCGATGACACTGTATTGAGTCCAGGAATGGGTGAAAGGATTGACCGTGATGTCAGAACGACCGGAGGCGTACTGAACTTCATGTTATCAGTATAATGTAGAAAATGCGACTGTCGGTTGTATGCAAACGCACAGATTTGACTTTGTTCAGGATCCAGTCACTGGCATCCCTGCCGGTCGAAGATTTATAGTAACGGTTGTTAAACGCAGACAAGGTGTTCAAATTGGACTGCATATTAGATACGGAGAGCGTCGATAAGATAGCGTTTACAGCGGACTGGTGAGACGGTGCAGGGTCTAATCAAGGTGAGCAAATGTGAAGCAGGATATTGGTTGTGTGGTGGACATACAAGTAGCGGCGGGAGCCTTCCCTTTGGGGAGGCTTTGCTCAAGCTCATAAACCTCGGTAACGTCAAAGAACTTGGTCCCTTTTCGCATCAATTCCAACTTCTCATCTTCAGACTTCCAGACAGGAACGGCACCCTCTTCGATGCTCAAAAGTCGAAGACCTTGTGCGCTCTTCGCCTGAATCTCAGAACTGGAGATCGGAACTGCGAGAGCAACCAGCGAGGTACCGAGCGCAAGAGTGACGAAAGCTCTGAGCAGAGAGGAGAACTGCATGGTGGAAGGGAGCCGTAAGAGCTACAGGTCGTGATGGTCTTCATGTTAACCTTTTATATGTTTCCAGCCTACGCATCGGAGGTTGGTCGGTGGCTGGCATCATTGAGATATTCGCGCATCCTCATGCTAAGCGGTCAGTCAAAATGCAGCTGACTCTCCTCTCCATACGGGGAGGGTAGCTTCTGATGATACCACCTACGCAAATCTCGGTCTAGCAACATGCAAACTTGTCTTCGCATGCGGTCTTCTGTATGATGTATTGTTGCCAAGATCCAAACGAGATAGCGGATAAACGGGAGAAGCCCATATGTGCGATAGAACTCGACCGCAATCCATGCTGGTCCATGACACTGCGTTGCTCGAAGCTGTCGGCGACGTTGTTTGCCAAGAACATGACGCCACGCGTGTATAGGTGCCAACATTTGCATCTTCGTTCGATGTTACCGTCCCATGTGATACACCATATGGTGAGTAGAGCATATACTTGAGGTGCGCAACGGGTTTGTTGTCGAGCTCAGGACATACAGTGGCAATCATCAAAAATGGAACACCCCCCAGAA
>MU275434.1:0-19686 GCA_022160315.1 Panus rudis PR-1116 ss-1 | reverse complement strand
TAGAGAACTAGGCAAAAGGGGGGGCGTTCCATTTTTCATGATTGCCACTGTATATATGTATAGCGGTGCTTGTCCGTTAACGTTACAGCACAAAGTGCTTCCAAAGCCTTCCATTGCATTGGGAGTCACCGTGATCATGACCGACTCGTCAGATATGCACTGGAAATGCGTAAAGAGTAGCAGTTGTGTCCTTGCTTTACCCTACACAGAGTATGAGAATCAGTTCCCCCAGGATAAGATATGTAGATAGACACACCTAGAGAATTCATTACTTCAATGTCGGTCTGAGGGCATAGATTTATGCGACGCGACCACCAAGGCGATCTTGAATTTCTCTGAAATGAGATGCGCGTATGTCTGCTATCCGACGCGGGGGCCTTGCAGGGTAGTCCCCAAAAGGAAGGAGGTAGCTGGGCCAGCGAGGACGCAAAAGGAAATGGGTCTCATCCCCAAGCTTACTCGTGTAACACGCACGCGTTCGGACTGCGCGGGGGTTCGATTCCTACTCTTGCCATGCAATCCCTCGACATTAAACTTGCAGGAACCGTGCAGAACTATCTGAATCTTAATAAACTTGCTGGAGCCTACTCACTTCATTTCACACCTGAATTTTTTGCACCCCTTCCAAAGTTTCTTGTAACGAGCAAATGCATTTGCCCAACACTTGTCAACGCGTTGATTGCAGTCACGTGCTTCTAAACCGGCGTCTCTTTGACTACACGGTAAGGCGGTCTGAAGTGGTAGCAGACGTCTATATAGATGTCCTGAGGTACGAAGGTTTCTACATCTATCTACGTCTGCCGGTGGGAGACTAGATGCGCGGCTAAATATTCCATTTTTGGTACGTATGGGCGCTTGTGCAAGGTGTACAATTACACCTTTCACAAGCGGCGAAACCGCGACCATTTTTTCAGTGAACCTGGTTGGAATGTCACTCCTCCGAGCTGTTGCGGCTCGTTCCTCAGTGAACTCCCTACGGTCTGCATCATCCCTGTCTCGACACTCTGCGTCCGCCGTATATGTTCAGTTTCGAAACTATGCCAAAAAGCCGAAACGTTCACAGCAAGTAGAGGAAGAAGATGCAAGCGGTGGCAAAGGAGGGAAGAACAAATCGAAAGTCTCAACAGATACCCTCGTGCCTGGGTCGCAAAGAATACAAGCGGACCCTCTCTATGTCCAATTGGAAGATAAGTTGAAAGGCATTTCTGAACGATTCAGGAAAGAAGTTGCTGCTATGGAGACCCGTGCGAGTGGACGTATTACTCCTGCCGTGCTAGCACCCGTGAGGGTGCAGCTTCCGGACCACGCTGGCGCGGATGGTAAAGGTGCACGTCTGGAAGAACTAGCTACTGTTGGTGTGAGAGATGGTACAACGTTGCTTGTCACGGCGTTCGAAGAACGAGTGAGTATACCCATCATGTCGTAGTCATGAAGTATTCATTCGTCATACACTAGTAGACTCTTAAATATATCGAGCAAGGGATATACGATGCGAAGATCTCTGGTGTAATACCCCAAACTTCAGATAGTCGTACAATTAAGATCCCAATGCCAAAGTGAGTTGGCGCTCCCCCGAGTTCACGAACAGCATCACTGAATGTCATGTAGACCCACAGTTGAGGCTCGTTTGGCATTCTATACTACGGCATCGAAGCATGCTGAAGATGCTCGCGTGCGGATACGCAAAGAACACCAGAGCGCCGTCAAGAAGGGAGGTTACGGGAAGCGCGATACAGAATTTACCGAGGTATGTATTGGCTTCACAAGCTAACAAGTCCCCTTGTTACTGATATCAGTCTCCAGTTCCAAAAGCTTGCCGAGAACTTCGTGAAGGAGGTCGACAAGGTCCTTGCAGACTTCAAGAAAGTTACGGGAGCGAAGTAATGATACAAACGGGAAATGCGGATCCTTACCTACGAGTTTGACTACTGCTCTCGGAATTCCGCCAGAGCTTCGCTCTTATGTGTCTATAGGACGGAGCTCCTGATAGCATGCACTTGGGCTAGCAAGACGACTAACACAGAGGACGGTGAATACTTCTATTAAAATCCGTTGTACATACATACTCTATATACCTCGCCAAGTCTATCTCATGCTCCAGAGCGTTAATTGAACTTGCTACTCAGCTTGTCGTAAATGAGGAAAATCAAAGCACTGCTAGGAACCGCCCTAGCCACCGTCACCCCGCAACCCGCGTACAACCCCTTCAACCCTTGTGCTCTATACATCGCCAAGAACATCTTTCCAAAGGACGTTGCAGACTGATTGGGTCTCAACTCCGCTCCGGTCTGCATCGCGCTCTTCACCGTGTCCGCCGGGAACAAGGCGACGTTGTATGCCACACCCGCGCAAGCACCTGATACCGCGGACTCCCAGCCTTTCAGCTCAATTTTCCTGTTCCCACTCTGGGTACCCCGTTGTGGTTCGTCCCCCGTGAATTCGGACCGTTCTTGTCTGCGTGATACGAGAAAGCGTGCTACAGCTTCTTTGGATAAGAACCACGCGGCCCCGCCGCCTGTTTCTCGGATGAGGGTACCTGTGTGCCCAAGCCATAGACCGCGAATTCCATTCGTACGAACTACTTCTGTTAGCACCGATATTGGACCGGGGAGTTTGTTGAATGACGGTCTGGAGGATGTCGCAGATGACGAGAGTGATGCGGTCGCTGTCCCACCGGACAGTGAATGAGCGGTGGATTCGACAGATGTTGACAGGGCAGGGGTCATAAGCATTTGTACCTGCATTTTGCATTTGACAAGTTCTATGGGCGTACTGACGAAAAAGAACCAAAGTCAAGAGAGTTAGAATGCACAAATTCCAATATTGACTTACAGGAAGAAGCTGGTGATTGCACCCGCACCCATAGCGGCAATACCCAATTGACCCAACGACAGTTCCTGCGTTCCTGTCGCTTGTCGTACCACCGCTTGCAATTCGTTATATGACAGGAAGAGAACGGCATTTTCTGTCATGGCACCTACAATGGGCGCAGGCAGTCCCTTTTGAACACAACTACATGTCAGCCTTGCCATCCCTCACATAAGGGAACAATATGTCGCGTACCCGATACAGTCCCCGGAGACCTTCCTTCTTCCATGTCTGCTTGAGACAATCTATAGGTCCGCTGAAGCGCGCAGTTTCGTCGAGCACTTGTGACTGTAGCCGGACTTTGGTCAAGTCAAATGGGTGTTCGAATACTTTGGCCACCATGCCTGCAATCTGTAGACAGAAGCCGTTCAGTAGGGTAGGGCGGGGGAGGTATAAAATCCACGTACGCTGCCAAAAGTAATGTCCTTGACAGCACGCATGAAGACCGAGTCAGTATATCCCTCATGAAGGATCAAAGCGTCCGGGGGAGTCTCCATCATCCAAGATTGCACAGAAGGATAGCTTCGACCCAACAGGCAAGTGGTTGGTAGTGTACTAGGATTGAGTGTACAGGGTATGGGTCCTTACTCGGGTGAAGGGCGCGTCCGAACACACGGAAAACTTCAGGGTATGGCGCTGTTATAGGATGCCACAGCACATCGTCCTGCTCAAGCGTTGCGGCCAAGGATAGGAAATGGGATGGATTAAAGCTGACAGCAGCTGTGCACAAGACGCATGTCGTAAGGACTGCATGGTAAATTTTGGTTCCCTCATCTTGCCCTCATCCTTCATCTTCGCAGTCCAATCGCACATTACTCTCCAGATTATCTTATCTGATAACAGCAACCCGATGCCCGACGCCGAGCCTCGTGATTTCATTCCCAGCTTTGAAAATCTGAATAATTCGACGCTTTTGCTCAATCATTCTTGGAATCGACCAGATGCTTCATTTCCACCGCCAACTTGGTTCCACCTAAATTTTGTATCAAGAAAAGATGTATACTAAATGTGGAATCCCTACATCTGAATGAGGTTGAACGCACCTCTCTGAGAGGCCATTGGTTTGAATCTCAGATAGTGCTGTTCTGCTATCACCGATTCACATGGGGGTCGATCTGTACGAGACGCGCAGTGCTATCTGCGGTCGTGATCCTCAACATCTTCTCGAGTGCTCACCAGCAGCTCTGCAACAGCTGTCTGCCTCTACATCCTCGCGATGTTACCATGAGCTCTCGAACATCGCCCTTTCCGCATCCAGAGTCTTCATGGGACCGCTGCTCTCGTGGCGCATGAGCTGGCAATGCGCGCTCGTATTCCTCACCAAGTTTCTTGACTTGCGCAGTTGGTCTGGTCATCAACGCAAAGCTATTGTGCCCGCAACATGGTTGAACAGTGAGTTGTTGTCATATGGAGCTTAGTTTTTATGACTGACTTCTGCAGTCATATCCTTCCCAATGGCGAAGTTCACTCAAGTACAGTGACCCCCGTAAACACAGAGGTTGTTAACATTGGTACGTGCCTTGGTGCGCTGCCCTTGACTTTTGCTTAAGAAATAATGATGCACACTGGCAGGCTCTCTTCAGATGAAGAAATCTCCTCGTCTGAGGAGAGTTCTGGGCCCCAATGCATCGCGCATGTTTCCAATGCGCCTCAGGCCAACGACGGTATAGCCTCGCCAAGACCCCAACATCCAAGGGTCATCCTCTTCGATCACATCCGAGAAGGTGGACGTCAAGGGTCCGATGGGCACAGGGAATTCCCGTCCTGGCGTAGAGATCTGGCTGATGTTGTCGCTGGCCCACAATTCGCGCATGGTATATCTTGGGCCTGCCTCCCCATCCTCTCGCGCTGCAGACCGCTCTGGGAAGATCATCCCGTTGAATACATACCACAAACCCCAGAGCAACGTGTGGCCGCAATGTCCTTTTGCCGCACCATGCGAGAACTATCCGCCCAGGCACCATTCCCCATCCCCACCGACAACCCCAACCACTTACAGCATGAAGAACTAGAGCTTGCGAGGCACCTTGTACCATGGTTACAGAAGTCCAAGCTGGCCGCGTGCGGCCCGATGGCAAGGACAAGTTCTGGGAGAAGGTTGATGCAAACCTCAAAGCCGTGCGCGATAAATATGATGGCCATCCAAAAGTTCCACAGAGGATCACGCAGTACGTGTTCCCATAGTACCTGGCTGCTGAAGTACCTTGCTGACCTCATGTTGCTTTGTGCGATATAAGGGTTTTCACGAAAGCACTGGACAGGGACTACGAAACATTCGGCCACTCCGACGAGGCCAAGGACTTGGCGAACAGTCTTTCGGTGACCTCTGTAGCCCAGAAGGTTTCGGATGCTGCAATAATTGGTGAGGACATGTGGGAGAATCAGGTATCTTGGCCCTCATGGAGCTGTGCTTGACGAACTCAGTGAGGATGTCAGATGTTTTAGCAGGTCTCAAGTCAGAGAAAGGGTCACATTTGCGCATTGCATAGAGCATATTAATACAATTAATCCTTGAATATATGCCATTATTGTTCATCACATGGTCCCTCACGGCGAGTGGCAAGATTCAGCTCGAAGAGTACAATCTACAGACCTGAGACTGAGGTATCCAATAGCTGGATTTGACAGCTACCGCAAGCTTCGGTCTGAGACTGATATCAAAATGCAGGTGTGAGAGACCTGTCAAATAGACCGTCTCGTCCTATTGAGTCGACGTCGCAACCAGATGCAGGTGCCCTGACATCCCCCAAACTTCGTATTTTACATGTTTGGTACATCACGGTCAGCTCGAACGGATGTAGCACGTGTCGCGTGGTCACATTGCCCTCAAGACCTGTGTACAGCTAATCGCAAAGTTGCGGTGTCCTTATTACTTCCATGAGCTTAGACTCGAAAGAGTGTCCTCAAAGTCTCTTTGAAGTTCCGCTTAACGCAGGCTGTTCAAGTTGAGCGAGAGGGACACGATCACGTGCGACTTTCAACACGACACGACGCCCGGCGAAGTGCCGAGCCGGGTTAGCTCAAGGGTTCTAGGATCGCCAAGCACTGGCAACCTTAGCAAGGTCAAACGCAACGCGTAACAAGGGCAATATCTTACAATTTGCGAAATTCCCTTTCCTTCCATGGGTATAGGAGATCGTGAACCGAGTACCATCTACGTATACTACTGGTGGATCCTGTAGCCGCGCCCTCACCCACTGTTCAATCTAACTTCTCCTCAGGCGATAGTCGTGTCATACCAGCGTCATATGTAGTAACTCGCCAGCCATGATCTGCTGACTAGGACATCTCAACCTAATGAGAGATGTGGAACAGCGGTGAACGGTACCAGCGGTCAATTATCCAGCATTGCATAAATACTCCGTTCAGTTCTTTACAAAAGACACCTTGGTTTCCAAGTGAATCATATCCAATCGCACGTTTGAAGGGTAACCGAAATTTACACTAAGGAACAGTGGTCTAGCGTCCGGTAGCCTCAGGCTTCTGGCGCTCCGCCTCAGCAGCGAAGAACCCGGATACATACAAAGAGTCCATGAACTCGATAAAAGATGTTATTTGTATTTTTCCACCTTCATCCTTGAGTCGGAAAAGCTGGATCATGTTATGGGTGTACGATGAACCGGTGGCCGACTTTCCATCAGTGGTGAGCTATACGCAAGGTCAGCATCGAGCGGTGGCCCGGAATCTGACAATGGCTCTCGTACATGAACTGCAACACTTCCCTGACCCTCTATGATCTCATGTACGTCGAACTGAAGCCAGGAGATTGTGGTTAGAAAGTGTAGTGATATAGAGAGTGAACGGGGTAGATGCACCTTAAGCTCAACGATAATGTCCTTCCTGACTTGTTGAAAGGATTCCAACCAGGCCTCTCGTTTCATAGACGGTTTCTTTACAGAAGCAGGCAAAATTTGGACTTCAAACTCCGGTGCCAAGATCTCATCTAGAGTCTTCACGTCGACCTCAGAAAGCGCTGTGAGCCAGCGAATGATTGTCTGCGTCTGAGGAGAGAGTTCAGGGGGGATAGCTCCTCTAACGTTGGCAGACATTATGATTTGATCCTAGGAGATTACCGTTAGTAACGATCCACACCTGTAATGGAGCAATATGCACGCACTGAAGTTGATATGAATACGAGTCAATATGGGTACTGGGACCTGAGGAGAATCACTCAGTTCCTTATGACTTATATATTGGAGGACATTGCATGCACGATGTCGTCTCTGCTGCGGTAACTGCGACGATCGGGGAAACAGTAAGCACTACATGAGTCATCAGCAGCAGAAATGTCAAGGGAAGGATGTGCGCATCATAAGAAGCTGAATTGGCCTTAGGCGCATATACCCATTTAGCATGACCGCCGACAGGAGTCATATATCCTATGGAGGCCTCTTGGGGCGGGATTGAATAAGCGACGATAGTGCGCCTGAGAAGGACTGTTAATCATGTCAAGTTGGCGTACTTACCAGAGGCCATAAATATCTAGCAGTGTGCGTACGATTCGTCAATACTGATGGGATGCACTTGAATTCAATCAATCGCCAAAAGCATGCTCGTCATAAGAATGTTACTCCTGGGCACCAACTTTGAGGAACTTGAAGCAGCAAAGTGGACTCTGTCGAGCGAAGCCTATACGAGTACGTCGCATCTGAAGTGGTGCGTTTTCAGTGCTATATCAAAGCTGCCAGCAAGGCAGATCGACAACAACTCCAAGTTGGGGCCAGGCTTGCGCACATGTACGCCGCATGCCAATATAATGGCGAGTCATTTTGACTGTGCGCGTCCACCTAACAATTGCCAGTGTGGCATCCGAGCAATGATAGCGACGTTAACTTTGACATACCACGTATAGTATATGCAGCATAAAGCTTCAATAAGCAGAGGCCGTTTGAAGCCGAGTTTATGTTCGTAACAGTGAGTGTTCGCTACCGCAGCCCACAGCGCCAGGACTCGGCATGCTGTTACCGTGAGCAGTCGCCCCAAAGCAGATGCCAGGGGAGATCCAGTCAGATCTAGGCGTGCAACCACTGTCAACCCCATCGCGCAAGTACATCCTTCGCGACAACAAGCGTGTCCCCCCTCGTTCCCCACCCCTCGCCTTCACTTTCACCCCATATCTTCATGGTCCAATTTCTCCCGATCTCCAATAACGTCCCCGAGATCAGCGTAGTATTGTATGCCTCTCCGCTTTTCTTGGTCTTGACCAAATAATCCACAAACGCCTCCCACCTAGGTAAATAATAGCCCCCAACGAGCCCCGCCCATTGTTTTGAAGCGTAGTCGTTGATTTCCCCGTCCGGCCCCCAAAGTGTGATTTGGTTGCGGGCGTTGTACTCGAGGTAGTTCGCGTATGTCGTATTCGTGGTGTTTGTTTGGATCACGGCGTTTGAGTTGCTCGTGGTCGAGTTCGAAGTTGAGGTGGAATTGAAAGGTAGGTTAGATGAGGACCCGGACGCCCAGCTCCGAGCGTCCGCAATCCACCCACTTAGCAAGAAATTGGCATCCGTATACAACAGCGTGTCCAAATCCCGCAAAATCCCAAGCAGCGGTTTCCCAGACGCAGCAATGCTTTCAGGTGAAGACGAAGTGTTGTACGTTCGAAGCAGGGTTTGGTAGTACAGTATGAACCGGTTCGCGAGTAGCTGTCTGCCGAGATCGACGATGTCGTATCGGAATTCAGGAATGTTCTTTAGAGCGGGGTGAGATTGTGAGGCTTGGAGAAGGAGTTTCAGTGCGGGCAGGATAGTGGTGTTTGTCTCATAGGGAACTAGGGTAGGGTGGTGCCCTGTATACGAACAAACTATCAGCTTGCGCCGAATTGCGATTTAATGAGAGTCACGAACCTGTCCGGTTGACTAACCCCGTGAGCGAAGGGGCCAACTCCAGAATGCTCTTGATGGTAGCCTTTGAGTTCGGGTCCTGATTGTTATATACCGTCTTACTCAGAATAGACCAAGCTTGGTTGGCCTCTTCCGGCAAACTCTTCACAGGGTACCTCCTCGCTACCCATTTCTTGACATAATCCTGGACCTTCAAAGGCGTAGGTGACCACGCCTGATCTAACAAGATGTCATACACGATCTCATTCCCCTCCTGTCCCTCCATAGTCAGACCCATACCCTTCATTGAGCTCCCAGGGGATTTCAAAGCAGCAATAGGTCCACTCGTAAGCTCACCCAAACTCCCTTCGAATCCCATATTGCCGCCATAATCATGCAATTCACACCATACCCACTGCTTCCCAAAGTAGTTATTGGTGCGATTCCACTGCGGCTGTGCTTCACTGTATAAGTCCAGGATAATCATCGAATCATTCCCTTCGACACCTCCCAGGTATGCCTCGATTCGTTCGTTCGTCCAGAAGGTTTCACTGCTAAAGAACAGCCATCCTTGCATGAGCCAAACCGCATCAGGGTCCGCAGAGCGCAGACTTGCGAAGGTGTTCCGCGTGACGTTCCGAAGATAATCGAGGTCCCCGCTGAAGGGGTCGTTCTCGTTGTACTGATCTAGGGTGTATATATGGGATACATTCCCATACGCTGCCTGCTGCTTAGATATGAATGATGTTTGGAGAGTTGTGAATAGAGGGTCGAAAGGCTCCAAGAACGATACGTTCGTGAGGGAGCTGGGGAATCCTTCCCATTGACTACCGTTCACAATGGCGGCGTTGGGATAATGTCTTGCCAGAGCACGAGGGACGAATCCGGTGAAGGCAGGAAGGACAGGCCTCATTCCTAGTTCCACCATGCGTTGTATAATTTGTTTCCCGAGAGCGAATTGGTCGGAGACCCATTGCATGGGAAGCTCACCACCCCAACTTCCTTGGATATTACCGAACCTGTTCCAAGGCCAGAACGCAGGCCCGCTCAAGAAATCCAGGATTTCAGCGTCAGGCAAACCAGCATCGCGGAATACATCGATAAGGATGGACTCGTAGCCTACCCAAGCCAAGGGGAGGTTCACACCACGGAGGGCGAGCCAATCAAGTAGCAAAGACCATTTATCGAACTTCCAGAATGCCGTTGTATATCCGAATGTGACAGTATTGAAGTGGTAGCGGAGTGGGACGATGGACGAGCCTCGGACGGTCGCTCGGAGTTGCGGAAGACGGGCAGGGAGTTGGTCGAGGCGCGAACCGGTCCACCAGATGTCGACGCCGCCATATTCAGTTAGATACCTAAGATGTGCCCCGTCATTCAAGAGTATCCCATAAAGAAACTGTATTTAGGTAATTAACTTACTCGTATACACCACGCGCACACGCACTGACGGTGGTGCATGAGACCGTGATCCCTCCGCCATGTCCCCGCGTATTTTTAAGCACGAAGGTGTCCCCCTCAGCATCAAGAGGCTGGAATGTGAACTGCTTCGCATGAGAAGGCAAGCGACGACCAACAAGTGCTTCGACTCCTTTCAGTTCAAGCTCTGTGCCACGAACGAACTGAGCAGAAAAGTTCAACGCGAACAGTACCGTCTTGAAAAATACGTTCGAGACCCTCATTTCCTCGGTCCTACAGGCCTGTGGATGGGGGGACAAGTCAGTCTATGTGGACTCCCTGTCCGTGTGGTTGTCCTACTTATAGGACCTGAGCATATGACCGCGTTGTGTATCGCATTTCAAGATGGCTTCTCCCGCCATGGTCGGAAGCTCCTGTCGAAATGTCAATGATATTGAGACAGAATGTTGAAGATAAGGCAACCCACGCACCACAAGATCTGAAAGGACGCGGCATGCACATCAATTACGCTCCCCCGGCCACCTTAAGTTCGGATGCATATTCCTCAGTATCAGTCTCAAAGGCGAGCTGTTTCCTTCGACGGGCATAGTCGAAATGCTATGACACCACGCGAACCGACAAGCTTTAGATGAGGTTTTTGTACCTAGACTTGACTTCAACGAGCTTGAACACTTGGTCGCAAGCAAACGTTGCTCCGACTCCCGAGTGTCTGAATCGCGCACTAGCGCTTAGGGCAGCTTAGGGCACGCACCAGCCAGGGGTGCACGTGCGTGAATACTTAGCTCATTGGTTCTCAATTCACGTCGCAAGTTGCAACTCGTCAACTCAAATAATCGCTCAGAATCGTCTGTTACATGATAATGGTCCACTCTGAAAGCTCCTAGTGTTCATTGCTAGCTATGACTAGTACCTAAAATACACAAGAATATACTTCTCAAATTATCCTTATTTTCCTCCATATCTCGTCGTACTTGCACATTTCAGGCCTTTCCCTCCTGCTGCCTAATGATAGCCTCGACTTCAGGCTTGATACTAGCAATCATATCCTTGGTGGTATATTTTGGCTTCCAGCCAATCGAGCGAGAGTGGTTCGCGCGTGCACGGGAGTTGGTTCCAGAGTAGTTGCCATCTTCCTATAGATCACCCCGACGTCAGTATAGTCTCGGGAAACATGTAGAGTATCATAAATAGACGTACCTCGGAGCCGAAGTACTTGATGAGTTCCTCCTTAGTGAATGTTGTAGGTACAGGGCTCTTACTGATACCGAGCTCAACGAGGGCTTGGCCGATGGCCTGGGAGATATCCAGCCAGGTGTGCTCGCCGTTCTCGCCGAAGTAATAGCCGTCGTAGCCATGTCCGACTTTCTCGGGATTAGTGGTAATAGCGTCGAACAAGACAATGTACAAGTCGGCGACTATCGCATAATTTAGTGAATACAATGAACTATAATATATCGGCCATTGGAATGCTTACCATCGTCAATATGAACATCAGGCCAATACGCAACACCTTTGCCAACAACGCCAGCCTGTTTCCTATCAAGCGAAGCCTTGATAATAATTGGGATCTGGATCGAATGAGGGTTCATGACACCGGCATCCACGAGCTTGTTCTTGGCAATACCGTAGATGGTACTGGGAAGGATAACATAGGAGTGAAGATAACCATCCTTGTCAGCATTGATCACCTCCAAATCAACATTTCGATGCAGAGCGGTAGGAGGCAGGGAATTCATTTGATCGGCATTGCTGTCGTCATAAATGGTATCGGTCGTGTGCATACCCTTCGCATCGTCCGCTAAAACACCTGTTCCTGACTGGGGTGACGTGAAGAGAAATCAGTATAGGGAGAGTGAAAAGGGTGGTGTCTAAGGAGTACATACGGTGTGAATAAGGATGGGAAGATCGCCAATAGTAGCATGACGCTTCCTCAAACCACGGAGTATGGCTTTAGTTGCTTCCAAATTATCAGCGTCAGCCTGTAAATATGTTGGAGCACATCAGTACTACTATAGTACTCGCGGAATGCCAACGGCGTTCACGTACGCAAGAAAATACAACATGAGCCTTTGAGGCCAAATCCTCAAGCTTATCAACTTCCTCGAAGGAACCGACAATCGCGTGCACGCCGAACGACTCAAGCTTCTTCGCCTTTTCGGGGTTACGCACGATAGCGGTTATGTCGAAGTTTTTAGCATTTGGGTGCTCGAGAAGTCGCACGAGTACAGAGCCACCGATGTAACCTGAAGTGCGGTGGTAAGCATTCTGCCACAAGTTACAAAAGACTGTCATTATTGTCAAGAGTTCAAATAGAATTAACATACCAGTGGCACCAGTGATGAAAATGGGGGTCTTTCCAGCAGACATGGCGTTAATGATTTCGTGACAGGTCAATCGAAAGAGCTCGTCGTGTCTAAGGTGAGATGACGACGGAAGACCGACACCCCTATTTATAACTTCTCCTGCAATTGCTTTGTCATTCCATGAGGTTCGACAAGGGAACTTTGACCGCACCTCCTGTGGACCTGTGATCTCTCCCATCGGGGTTATATGACGGTGCTGAATATGTACCATTATTGTGTCTTACTTACACTCATGTGGGGAAATGATTGAATCGATGACGAAGCAACAGGAGGAAAAACCATCTGGTCGTGGATCTTCGTGCACAATCAACTTGTGATGAATTTGACTTGCGACTCTCCCATTCCTGCTATCCCCATTTGGCAGGTGTATTGGTTTGCCCAGACAATGCCAAGCATACATACCGCAGAGGTTTAAGTTAGAATGCTTTTCCTTGACCCGTCGTCGTAATGTAGCGTCAAATTTAACTGAGTAAGGAGCATCAATACTAGCCTTTAGTGTCACCGACCAAAGCGAGACCCTTTGATTTGAATGATCTACATACAATCGGAGTCGGGTGTTGCCATGACCCATGAGTCGCGCGACGCGATCACGTGCACATCATATATTACTCGCGAGTCGCGCTAATTGTCTTCATCAAAAGCGCGTTATACGCTCCTGGCAGTGCATGAATGCCACCCAGATACTAGTAGCTCGCGATCTGTACTCTGCGCCAGATAGACGCTTGGGAGACAGCCGACTCGGGGGCGCAGCAAACCAGTTTGCACATCGATTGCGATGTAGGCTTTGCGCGAGAGACGGCGAAGTAGAGTACAGAATTTTCGTGATGAACAATAACTTTGTCAAGTCAATATCCGATTTCCAAGCCTGAGCGGATCTAGTAATACACGTCAACTATCAATACAAGGAATACAACATATCAGGTTATAACAGAAGAAAACAATCAGGGCCGGAGTACATCGAGTGAGTATCAGTAGAGTGGCGCACTCCATGCAGTGCAGTCTGAGGCTAGTGTGTAGAGATAGTCATAACAATAACGCAAGTGAGCGAGCACGTTCTGAGGCCAATAACGCAAAACTATATTGATGTCCACGGCTCTGGATCACGCTTCACAGGCCCAGGCCGCCATGCATATCATGCATGTGGGCGTACACCGTGGGACCATCTACAAAGGTGCCCATGCAGACCCAGCAGATATGAGTCTTGCAGACACCACATGTCATGTGATTGCATCCAGCGATGCGTTCAATGGGTGCCTTACAGCGAGGACATCGCTTCGCGTCGTGAGTCTGGATCCACGCCTCCAGAAGTTTCTTGTCCTCTATCTCGGGGTCAGGGCACTCGACACCTTCGTGGTGTTCGACGTGGCAGTGAGGGCAGATGCGGACCAAACAGGAGGGGCATTGGAGTGTCGTATTCCGCGGAGCACTGCGATAAATTTGGGGACAGTCGGGGGTAGGGCAATAGAAGAATTCTTGCGGTCGTGACTGCACATAGGAAATGGCTGAAGCTTCCGTCACTCTGTCGAACTCCGATGCGGACAAGAGTTCGCGAGCAATATCGATGGGAACGGGCTGTGAACATTTCGCTCCGTCGCCGAGGCATTTTAGCGGGAATACTTTGTTGTCAATCGATGCGATCAGGTATCCATGCAGGCAGGTTTTGCACCACGAGTGCCCACAAGGAAGTGTTACCGGAGTGGTAACATCGTCGAAACACACAGGACAGGCATCTGGGCGGTATTTCTTAACGCGTCCCCTAGATGACTTCGCGTGCTGTATAGCAAGATTGACCACCTTGAAGGCTGCTTGATCGCCCCGGACAGACAATCTGGCCCTCTCGAGATCGAAGATTACATTTTCGCGACCCAGTTCTTCCTGCAATTTGTGAAGATCTGCGCTCATGAATACGGGCAAAAGGTCGTTGTCGAGAGGGAAGAAGGCGAAGGTCTGTCTTCGTAGTGCCTTGTACTGCTCCATAATGCTATCGCGGACAAGAGACCTCACCGAAGCATCCCCAAAAAGTGCGATGGTACGTCGTCGGAGGTTCCGTTCGATGATGATGCCTTTGTAACGACGCTGCAAGTCATCCAAGAAAGTGTAACCTTTGACACGTGTAAAGAATGGGTCCCACACGGGTTCCCCGTTGTGCATTACGATATCGCCTCGGAGAAGACGTTCAAAAGCTGTCTTGAGATCTGTAAGACTGGCTAAATCGTTGGCCACTAATTTGACCACACGTGGGGTGCGGTCCTGAAGTTCGACGATGCTGCGACGATCTTCAATGGTGCACATGCGCAGTCGTAGGATGGTTATATCGGATTTCAAAGCCTCGTGAACGGGGGCTGGCAACTTGTACAATACAGTCAATGTATGACTGACATACAGTTTCCCGCCTAGGAAGTCAAACTTCCTGCCATTCAAATCACGACAGGCCCGTTCGGCATCATCTGGAGATTTGAACTGACCACGAGCTCGGACGATTCCTCGACGATATGGTTGCCCAGCAACGTCTATGGGACCGGTAAGTTCACCGTGTCTCCGGAGAAGGTCATACACCTTCGGTAGAACTGGCCGGAGTTTAGTGTAGTTTGGTTTGGTGAAAGCAACGCCATCTGTGGGACCAAAACGAGCTAGGTCTTCTCTAACCCAGTCCGGGGGCACATGTTGATAGCGCACGGTAACACGGCCGAGACGAGGGGCGCCATCGTGGAGGCGTGCTGTTAGGTAGTTGAGCTCGACAGGCTCCCGAGTGGCTCTTTCCATCGCGGCGCGGGCTTCTTCTTCGGAGGAATATCCCACGAATGCATCCTTCCCCGGTGCGAGGAACTCTACGGTGACATCTCCGTCTCGCAATACACCCTTTCCTATGTTAGTTGATTTGTGCGAGGCGAGCCGGATGTTCAACGTTACATCCAATACATATGATCCATTGAGGGCGGCAACAGCTTGCATGGCGTCGGCGTGTTCGGTGTAGTGGGCTTTCATTATAACAGTAGGATCCCCCTTTCCCTCTTTCAATTCCTTGATAACCTGGATATCAGAGATGATTCCGAACGGTTCCAGGGCTGCGCGGATCTCGGACAGTGGAGTGCTCTTCAAGATAGGGCCAAAGATGACGTCCTGGCACTCGAACCCAGTGACTAGCTTGATCACCTCGAACCCTGAACCGAAGGAGACTCTTGCTGAGTCAAACATCGTCAGACAAAGCAGTTCAGCCGGTCGAGCACCCAGACCATGGGGATTAGCGAGATGCTAAATGATGTTTGGTTAGTAATTCTCGTAATGTGCGTAAGTTGACCCACTGCTTCCAGACCAAGGCCAGGAGGTACTAATGGAACAGACGACGATGGCTGCAAGTTGCTGTTCAGCCTACATTCTGGCTTCGTGGTATTACCCGGTTGACTGTGGACTTCTCCCTGCTGGTGGTATGAGTAACCAATTCCTCTGAACAACAAACGGGCGAAACAAACCTTTTGCCTTGTGACCCGGTTCGACGCAGTCAAATCATGTGCATATCTACATTTTCTGCGAGTACATCGCTGGAAGACCCAGTCTCGACAAATACCCAAAGGGATGTTCTGATCAAGGATTTCATCAGGATTTGTGCTTTGGACATGCGACATCGACATCTTCGGTAACGAACGGGGGGAATCCTAAGAATGAATTCAGATACGGTTCATGTGCAAGTGCTGAATTTGAGTGACTCACAGACGAACTCGATAACGAAGAACCAGTATCTGTGCTGCTCTGAGGCCGTGAATTCACGGGAGAAATCAAGTTCGGTGAGATTTGACCAATTTCCGTCGCCGGTGCAACCACCGTCTCGTCCGTAGCGGTTATCTTCGCATCCAGAACCTGAGATCGCCGTTTGCCCTTCTGGCTGTTCAAAATTTCTTTGCCACGAGTAGGAGACTAAAAAAATAATCAGTAAAAAAAATCAAACAGACCCAGCGAGGAACGGAACAGACAGAATTTTCCCGCTCATGATCCTTCTGGGAGGTCGGACAGGAAGTAGGACTTCTCTTGGATGATTGCTTGCAATTATCGAGAGGAGCAGCCACAGGAATTTCTGAGGTCCCCTAGTAGAGTTCAGTGGCGACACTTCGTCAGCGCGTGAAGTACAGTACCTCGCTTGTCCCTGAATCCTGTGCACATCGAGTTGTTCCTGACTTCGCTATGCCATCCATGTCATTGGAAACTTCATGTTTAGGAGGATGCACGTAGGGGCAATGTGCCCCCTTGCTACATATTCCCTGTTGAAACTTTCGACACAGCCCCTACATTTGCAAATTAGGCCGGGATCCATACACATGGCCTGAAGACAGTTACCTGCTCCCTCTTCCCCGATGACTGTCGTTGGGACGGTGTCTGAGTGTTCGAGCTAGGCTGTTCCTGGAAATTGCATGAATGCTACTTCGACGACAGACATTGCATGACATACAGATATCGTACTTGCCACCGGAGTAGAATTCTCCGGTACGCTGCAATCCTTGGGTGCAGGATTGGCACGCGGATCATCGCCGGCTATTTTCGGGTTACGCCCGCTGACTGGGGGTTGGCTCGTTTCAAGCGTACTTGCGGCGGTGGGCACGGCGAGAGATACAAGGGCACGGCTTGCATGCTGAATATTCTTCGCTCCAGAGACACCACCTCTCTTGCCACGCGCAGCTATATCAGTTTGATGGAGAGATCTCGGTGTTGTGTCCGATGGTCTCTGCTCTGGTCTCTGCTCCTTTTGAGGAAGGATCTGCTACGGCGGGGAGAAATATTGATGAATAAACTCACTCATCTTATGTTGATGAGCTGCCGTACCTCTTGATGCGGTATAGTTGAACATGACTGCGTGACTGGGACTATTAGTGAGGCAGCACCAGTGAATTCGTTGGAACTGTTAGCAGTCTGTGGGGTCGCAAGGGGATTGGATTTTGGGGCGACATGTTTTCGGTGACACCGAACACCCCATGTGCATAAACCCCGTTTGAATAAACGACATTCTTCGGCACGCTAAGGAGAAGGAATTGGAACTTTAGGTATATACGATGTTACCTGGGAGAGCCTCGTACCTCAAGAGAGGCCCTGCCGTGATAGTCTGGCTCAAGTGCTTCGTCAGTGCGCATCACAGCAGGTGCAATATTCTGCGAGCCATTGCTTGAACCAGGAGCGCAGCTATGTTGATGACCAGCGAACATGGTCTTCTCTGCAGGGAAGGCCGTTATAGGAGCACCACTACTCACTGGCCGTACTGCTTCTAGGCCATGTCTGCGATTATCTTCCAATGCTTGCAGTCTAGGTGGGAGATATCTCGTCGATGGATGAGCTGATGTGAAACTGGCGTTAGTGCGGTATCCCTGTAGCTCACGTCATCTTCTGCCTCGGCATGTACAGTCGATACATATACTCACATTGTCGCGCCTATGAGCTGAAAGTGCCATAGCCCGGTTATTATAACCGACAGGACGATCTATATATTGTGACATCGGCCGTCCCGGAACATCGTTCGATGTTGGTGGGCCGCCCAAATGCAGAGGCTGGTTCGCCATAGTTTGAAGTGCCTGGGATGTGGAGCAAAATGAGAATGATGAGATCAGTCACTAATGCATGTGTTTGTGCAGCTCACCATGTTGAGCTCGTATTAGGATACGCGGTGACCGACTGCGTCAATATCTAGTTGTATGCGCTACATGCAGACGTAAGCGTCCGAAAATCAGCTGCGCGCGGCTCTTGGGAGTGCTTGAAAGAACCAGAGGTCCAGAGCTGATGTAGGCTAATGACCTGCAAATAAGCACTATTAGCTACAACTTTGAACTTATGGGATCTGCTCTGCTCTGTATGAGCGATCCAACAATGGATGGTGGACTTGAGACGTCGAAATGAACGGGGGGATCCCATGGAAGGCTCAGCCCTGTTTAAGACTCCCCAACGTTGTCACCCCTAGCTTCCATCTATGGTGCGGAGTCATCAAGCGCCGAGACCGGAGTGTGAACTCACGATCCCGTGCCGCCTAGAGCCCGGCAAGAACAATTAGACACTGGGAGCTCATGCTACGGCCTTTGTGACAAATTCGTTCCGATTGTGCTAGTAACGACCTGAGAGGATTATGATCATACTGATTCACAGGATACTAGCAGGCAGACAGTCGCGGACAGGGTTCAAGAGATCGCGTGGCGGCTCGGTCGGCTGTCAGCATTCCCCAGCGTAACGTAACATGCATTGGCAGGCAGTGTAGACGTTGCTTCCCTCTACTAACACTCTTCGCGGACAAACCACGGCGGTTGAGAACGTTGAGACTCGAGGAGCCGGTACTCTGCAATGATTTGAAAGGGAGGTATAATGCAGAGAGTCAGAATACAGTGGCAGTTCGAGTTGAAGTTGAGACAGGGAGAAGTCAGGCGCCATAAACCCCGCCCCTGGATATTCACGCGTTCACGGTTCAGACACGACTACACTGGGACGTATCATCCGAGTCATGTGTCCGTACCCTATTCGCTCAGAATGCGAACTTGATGCAAGTCGCGCAAGCATCTCCTGCAACAGAAAGCTGTTTGGAGTGATAGCTACTGCGTACAATACAGTGGTAGTATTAAATCCAAGACCGTTCAATAACGGTTATAGATACAGCATGTTGAATCTAAGTAAACAATGAAATGCAGTCCAAGCGTGGCTCGAGTCGAAGGGTATACAGAGAGAATAAGTTTCCGTTGGCAATGACTAATGATCTACATGCACCTCACTGCCGTGAACTCATCTTCGACCGTTGCTGCCGTAGCCGTGCACTCTGTCTCGACGGCTGCCGACTGAGGCCACCTCGGGATTGTGAACGAGTCACCGGACGACTGGACCCACTGTCCGACGTGCCAATTGGCTTCTTGCTAGTTCTCGCCCGCTTGACGGGACGAGATGGACCAGCTTCTGCATTCGCGTCTTGAGCGTCGACAGGATCAGGCAACGCACGTTTCGATGAGCTGCGAGTGTTTGCCCGAGTGGCTATTTTGCGGGTAGCGGGAGGACGGCTGGAACGTCGAATACGAGGGGGATCATTTTCGGGCTGACGAGAATCGGCAGGCCCGCTAACAGTCAGGTTTTGCATGTTCACGTCGAGGTTATCGTTAACCTTGTCTCGAACCTCTTCTTCTACCTCTTTCTCTTCTCCCTCGTCTTCCTCATCCTCTTCCACATAATCGCTTCGAGGGAATTGATCTGCGACCACATCGTCCTCT
>MU275433.1:13315-33258 GCA_022160315.1 Panus rudis PR-1116 ss-1 | reverse complement strand
CCTGATGTAGTATTCCATAATATTCGCCACCAATTCTATTGGCCCCACATGTTCCAAGATGTTAAACATCACGTCAGCACCTGTCACCACTGTCAATTATGGAGCACTCAAAAGGTGGAAATCCCACCCACTGTACAGAATCCCACTGGCCTCTTTGCTAAGGTGTATGCCGATATCATGTATATGCCTGGTTTTTCAGACATTTTTTTGATGGTCCAAGTTCCTCGTGTCTTATAACGAGGCCCTATGTTTCCCATAGTCCTTGCATCGAGATTTGTTGCCTGTCACCTACGTATGGGTGTCACACTACTCAAATAGCATCCGTGTACCGTACACTGCAAGCACCGTCTACGTATGAAGTCATCAGCAGTTGTAACAAACAGCCTTGCAACTTGGCGAGAGTCATAAATACCCTTTGAGCTTCTGGGAACAGTGAAGCTATTGGTGTGAGATACAAATTTGATGCGTCGCGCTTCGTACGCGGCCGGAAAAAAAGAACTCTCACTCGGACGCGAACGAAAATGAGCTGAACTAACTGGAAGCGCACGTGATCGCGACGTGCGGTAGTCTGACTCTCAAGTTCGAGCGTCCGACGTCCGTCCTCTACCTTCATCCCATCGGCAACAAACCGTTGTCATACTGTACCAGGCTCCCTCAGCCGTCTCTGGCCGCCGTTCTGCAGTGTGGACAACATCGTCTCCATTTTGCGCAGGCGGTCACTACTCAGCGAATGCGGCAGCATAGTATCCGAGTCTGATTCCTTCTCACCTGAAGAAACTTCAACCAATCGTGCACTGCATGGTAGTGCACGTAGCTTTTCCAGAAGACCTCGCCGGATGCACTACGTTCGGTAAGTGAGGTCTTTATATACTAAACCGCAACTCCGCAATGCTGAAGTAACGTATTTGCTGCAGTTTTGTTGTTGATGCAACAAGCTATTGGTTACCACCTTCAATCACAGCCTACAATCTATATTACTTGCACCAGACACATACTTAGAATTCAGACTGGCTGCCTCGCTTGAACTCCAGAAGGCCTAGGACCTGATCGATTCTCTCAATCAAGCACAGTAATTGACTCAGACCCACGTCAATGACATTGGTCTTCGCACGATCTTAGCAATATAAAACTCTGTCCCTCTCACTGCAAGGATCTCCAACGAATCTAACACCATGCCTCGGGTCTCCCTTAGCAGACGAGATGCACTCAACGCCGCCATCGTAGCTTCGAATCTAGTGCAGGAATTGAGCGATGCCTTCCCACCAGCGAAAGCAGCAGCAGCCTCTGTCCTACTCATTCTAGAAACTGTCAAGGTGAATAGAATGTCATGTTCTCGGGCAAAGTGTTCAGCTTACGCGGCGCGATACATCAGAACGTTCAAACTAACCAAGCTGACTGCCAACGTCTCGCCAGGAGATGTCTGGACTTGCTAGTGCATATCAAAGACCAGGTAGATGAACCTGAAAAAACTCCGCCTTCTTTACACAAAAATATCGAAAAGTTCGAAAAGTAAGTATTCATGGAGGCATCTTCAGAATGATAACTGACAGGACATTTGCTTGGTAGCACTTTAAATACGATTCAGTTCCAGATGCAGGAATTCACAGAAAAGACATGGCGCTCTCGATTGTTCAACAAAGGTGGCATCGAACGGGTTCTGGGAGAACTCAATGCTGAACTGGACGATGCCGCAAGGTCCTTTCAGGTACATATATCCCGTTCGCTTTGCTAACGACCCCAACAGCTCTGGAAATTTTTGTAGATCTCAACGCTCATCGACATACACTATGCTGTCGGAAAACGCAGTACACAGTCCTCTATAGCTTCTGGCTCCTTGTCAAGACCAGACCCCTCCGCATCCATAGACTCGGCTCGACGACAACGGGACAAACCCACAAACACAATTTCACACGACATATTTTCAGCTCATAGTCTACAAGGAATATCAGAGACGGAAGAACGTGAGGTCATACCCAGAACCGAATCGCCAGTGAGCATGTCCCCGCTCGTCGGCAAATTCAACGAAGTGGACATCTATGAATATCAGGAAGACATCAACTCCGATTCTGAGGAGGAATATGTACTCGTCTCTCCAAATTCTGGACAACCCTCTACGAACCTCTCGGGATGGTCTACTATGTCTTCTATCAACGGCGAATTTTCCGGGCTTTCACATTCGGGCGGGCCGTCTGCGTCGACGCGAGAATCGGCCTGCGGCAGTACTGATATAGAACACCATAGAACTGTTTGTATCTACGTCCATTGGCTCTACTCGTTACACCGCGAAACTTAACGATGTTTCCTAGGATCAGTTCCGTGAATACCACCAATCGGAAGTTCGTCTGCAAGGCCGCTCGAAAATCAAAGATGGTTGGTGGGCGGGTGCTGTGCAAACCACTGTCGATGGTGAGGCTGCCCTAGTGAAGAGGTATGAACGGGGGAGTAGAGAAGAGTGCTTGAAGGTAAAAGAAAACCATTCGCGTTTGATTGGAATTTGGTGGTGGCAACTCTCACTGATGACAATGGCCTGGCTTTATAGGATTGGAAGAGGGACGTGGATGTACTAAAGAGTGTTCAGTGCGTGACATTTATTCACTATGCTACACAGCTCTTTATATGGTTTCTATCTAGGCATCCGAATATTCCGTATCTTCTGGGATACTCTGACTCAAATTCGCCTACTCCGTTCATTGTTCTCCGTAACGGTGCGAATCCACCAAGATGTTCTTGAATGATGTTCAATCATGCTGATGCTCTCTGTAGCAAATACTCGTGCACTGCGTGTAGCTTTGAAGGATGAATTGGCGAGACGCACTACAGAAGAATGCAATGAGATGTTAGTTCGTTTGGTAAGTGAAGAATAATACTCTGGTTAGTATCATGTCTTCGTAATAATGCTATTCTGTCGTTAGTTCAATGAACTATTGGTAGCCACATTGCATCAGAGCTAATGTTCTATGTTACTGAACCAAACACATAGGATGCAGCCTCGCAACTCCAAGCGACACTGGACCTAACCGAATCGAAGGCTCAAGACTACGTCGAAGTGAGTTTGTCCCAGGTTACTGCTTCATGGTTCAAACTTCTGGCAGAACGCCAGTTACCGTGTAGATGAGACTATGAAAGTCATCATGGGTTTACCCCCTCGTTCGGTCGATGAGGTTGTGTCTGTTCGGACGTGGACTTTGAAGGGGTCTGTCAGAGATGTGTTCCTGCAGGTGCGATGTAAAATAGCCTGCCATTGCGCCGTGAGGTAGCTAACACGGGATTGCAGGCTTTACCCACTGCGGGTACAGCACAGAAGGAACAAGGAGAGGTCGAAGGTAAGGTTGCAGAGCTAAAGAAATCGTTCGCTGGATATGTTCGAAGCATCCAAACCACTGCGTACCAGGAAAACTAGAGAAAGAGAGTGAAATTATAGCGAACGTGTACAAACGAGAGAATATTCCCTTGGCGATTCCAGATGTACGAGGCTGGCATTAGAACAACTCTTCCTCCTCCGGTTTCCAATTCTTCGCCTGGTCCCAATATCCCGCCAACTTACTCCCCAAGACCTCCTTGGCAGCAGCGTCCGTAGGGCAGCTCTTTGGCCTGAAATTGTTGAACGCACGATCCCGAACTTGACCCTCCCAGATAAGATAACACTTATTGTCCGCCAAGGATACTTCGCCCTCGTTACCCGTACCAGTAGCGTTCGCTTGGTCAAACGCAGCGGTAGCGGTCATGGAACCTCCCGCTTCGCCTCCTTCACCTTCTTCGCCATTATCAATCTCGGCGTCTTCGGCACCGCGTTCTCGAGCTGCTTCGGTCCATGCGATACGGTCGAGCATGAGATGCTTGTATTTGCGTATGAATTTGGCTGCGCCTTCGACGTAGACCATGCTGAAGTGAGGATTGAAGATACAGACTCCGGTAAGGCTGAATTGTTCGGCGTTCTTCCGTACTTTGAATCTGTGAGATGGGTCCGAAAGCGTCTTGATCCTGAACACAAATTTGCGTAAGATTCGGAACCAAGATATGAACTAGGAGAATGGAGGATCACGTACTTGAATACAGCAGCGTAGATACCCTTCTTCTCCTCTTCCATTTTCTTGGTCTCGATCTTCTCCCTCTTTTGGTCCTTTGTTAGCTTCCGCTCTGCGTTCATCTTCTCGTGTTGATGTTTACGCATCGCGACTTCTCGTCTAACACGAGCTTCGACTCGTGTGGGGTCTTGTACAGCGTCTGATGTCAAGACCTTCATGAGGTTCGCCAGACGAACTAGAAGTACGGATTGTTAGCAGATGGAATGTGAGAGCGCTTCTACTTGAACGTACCCTTGGGGGGATCTGGAGGAATGAGACCCATACGAATCCTGTCGCGCTTGTCTTGAAGCTCGGCCTGTCGCCTCTGCTTCCGCATCTTCTTTTGCTCCTGCAGAAGGAAATATGTATGAGCAACGAACTTCTCGAACTAGCCACACAAAGCCCACCTTCTTAGTCAACTTCAATGGCTTGAGAACCGCCTTATCCTTGTCCCCAGGCGCAGGTATCGGGATAGGATGTTGCACATAGATCGTAATGGGTGAACTATCCGTCCGAATATTCATCCTCTCAACACCCATGGCCAAATCATCATAGTTCTTATTAGGCAACAAAGCCGCATCCCACCACTCAGCCTGAGGCGGGGCATCTCTCCGAATATTCTTCTCCAACGTCTCAAACTCGCCATCGAGACCAGCCTTCTTGGCACTCTCAGCGATTCTCTGTTTCAGTTGTTCCAATTGGGCTTCGCGACGCATCTCGT
Source organism: Panus rudis PR-1116 ss-1 (assembly GCA_022160315.1). NCBI lineage: Eukaryota > Fungi > Basidiomycota > Agaricomycetes > Polyporales > Panaceae > Panus > Panus rudis. The sequence continues at coordinate 28,473 of MU275433.1, read as the reverse complement.
TGGCGATTTGCACGTATTTGCCTTTAGGATTGAAATGGAAGCTTCGGCCTACACGTTCCTTCGGTGCGCCTTCGAATCCACTGTCGGCTGCTGCTGAGGCGGAGGCTGCGGCGTATGGATTGATCTTGGATTCGATAGGGACGATGGGGACTGGAGCCGGGGGAGGTGTAGGTGCATTCCGTGCGTTGGCTTTGATAGATGCGAATTTAGGTTGCATGGGCTTGTAACGATCTTTCTTGGATTGGGGAGCCGGGACGGTATTATCGAGCAATAAGGGATGCGCTGCCATCTTCAGACCTGTGCCTTGAGGGGCAGGTTCAGGTACTGGCTGGCTAGCTTTCTTCTTGCCGGGTTGTGCAAGGGTCTGGTAAGAAAATTTAGTAGAATGGTAGGGGTATAGGTTCGGGGAACGTACCATGTACGGATTGTCCTTTACGGCTTGTCTACTCTGCGCCTCTGCAACTCGTCGCCTCGCTTCTGCAACTTTACGAGCTACATCTTCTGCAGCAGGTAGTCCGGCGATAGCGGGGGCAGGAGAGGGGGAAGCAGCATGCGAAGTTGCTGTAGGGGTAGGGGTAGAACGAGCACTGGACGTGGCAGCTGCAGAAGGGGTCTGAGGAGCCAGAGATTTCTTCATGGCAGCCATCTTGGCTGCAATCTCTGCACGCTTCTGAGCGATGAGGGCATCCGCCGACATCTGATAGCATTGGATATGAGAGCTGTGGAGAGGGAGGAGGACGAGCAATGTGGGCTTACCGGTGTAGCTGAACCAGAACCATTGGCGGAGGTCTGAGCGGCACAAGGAGGGTTATAGAATATGTCAAGCAAAGTGGTAAGAAAGCGCATTCACCTTTGAGACGAAAGGTAAGAAATGGGAGCACTCACAGCATCGCTACGGAGGGACAAGAAATCAGTGTCGAATGGATGAGGAAACAGCTAGGAGCAGACCTTTTCAGTTTCTTCGCAGTACTGGACTCTCCATTCCCTTCATGCGCACGTTTTCTGTCGCTCATCGTGGCGACAATAGAGTGTAGTGAGTGAGGTCGACGGGGGAGGTGGCGGTAAGCGAGTGAGAGCGACACAAGGACGCGCAGGGTTACACCGAGTCTACAACTCGTTTGTAGTCGCACTACAACACAAATGTTCCCACGGCTACAAAACGGAGCCGACTACAGCTGGAATGGCCGAGGCAGAGGTCACCAGCGAACGAAGATGTTCGCATTGCGCTCAGCCCGGTCTCTCCTCGCATCCTGCAGGGCTCCAACCTCCTCTCAAAATGTATCGTCTCCCATAATTTCCGCGTCCATTTTCTCGCGAAACGCATCGCAACTCGCCCCCCGGCAAGTGAAATACATCAAGCGACACAAGGGTGTCATCCCGGTTCCTACAGGCGGGTCGATAAAGGGCACCACACTCGCGTTCGGAGAGTGGGGAATCAGGATCAAGGGGAATGGGGTTAGGCTGAGTGCGAAGCAGTTGACGACTGTGGAGGAGACCATCAAGAGGAAGATTAAGAGCATCAAGGGCGCGAAGGTGTACTTGAGAGTGTTCCCTGATATCCCCGTTTGCATAAAGGTGCGTGTATAGGTTCTATTGTGCTGCTCAATGGGGATTTGAGTTGGTGTTTGCAGGGTAACGAAACCCGTATGGGTAAAGGAAAGGGTTCCTTCGAGTACTGGGCGACTCGGTACGTGTGCATTCTAGGACATGGCACCTTTCATTTGCTTACCATGACTTTTGCACAGTGTACCCACAGGCCGTGTTCTCTTTGAGATAGGCGGCGTCCCCATTCGTGAAGAACTCGCACGTGAAGGTACGCATGTTCGTTGGCATTTTACCTCGACGTTTTCTTATAAAGTGGATGCAGCACTCCGTCTGGCAAGCGCAAAGCTTCCTGTAGCCACCGAGTTCATCAACCGCTCGTCACCCCCACGGCTAGGAAACTTGCTTATTACTGAAGAAGTCATCGAGAAGGAGAATCTGCCTGAAGCCACCAAGAGATACTTGTCACGGTAGTTCCTCTCATGCCGCGGCTATGTCGACCCCCACTCCAGTTCGCTGCAGTGCTAGAGGCACACTATTATGATATATTTCTATCGACTGCGAATAAATTAGAGCGAGATGTAATATGCGAACACGGTGTGAAAAGGATCCATGTCTAAGCGGACTGCTACTGGAGGGTATGATAGAGGGGCATTCGCAAGAAGACTAGTCATCGGCCTCCTCTTGAAGCGTTAGCCTCTCGTGGACGATACGAGCTACGAGTTCCCCGTCTATAGGAATATTGTTCCCTTGGAAGCCTTCTGGGTATGCCACCGGAGGGACATCCGGCCGAGTGAAAGCCCTAAGTAGAAGACAAGTCAAGAGACAGAATGACTAGAACATATGAAACGAAACGTACTGAGAACCCCAGAATCCGTAATGAACCATACCGAGTGCACGCGTGGTATACTCATAATCGTGGGCAAATCCTCCAGGGAAGAAGAATTCCATGACGGTCGATTTTGGTGAGGGTTTCATCCAGAGGAGAGATGTTAAGCCGTTTCCGTGAACACCCATCATGATCTGCATGGAAAGCAAGTCAATAACTAATTGCGAGGACCAACGGGAGTCCCATTGCACTTACGGTCGTCCTTGCAGCCAAACGAATCTGCTCTTGCCTCGTAAGCCTATCCATACTGACTACGTTGACTTCATAACCGTATTTGTCTCTGAGCTTGTACAACTCGCTCACGAGTTTTTCGTGGTGTTCCTGGATCAACATACGTCTTCCCCACTCCTGTCTCGAAACATAAGTGATCACAGGTGCACTTTGCGCAGACTCATCCTTCAAAGCGATCTGTGCTTCTTCATCTTGCAACCCTGCAAAGTTGACGACGTTGTTTCGGATGGGCTGCCACCAGTGTACACTTCCCGGAAGAGCAAACGCGTTAGCGGCTGTACGTTGAGTTTTCAAAAAGTTCGTTCCGTGCATTGCCGCCGCACGGTCGGCGAAGAGGACTCGGTCGAATACGAAGGGACGGCCCATGGCTGCACGTTCGTTCCAGTCGTTCCAGAATTCCATGGTGATTGAGGGGAAGACGCTGAAGAGGACGAATTGATTCATTGAGGCATAGTCCCGCCAGTTGTTGGCGTCGATGTGGGTGAACATCATCCGCCGAGGGATGGGGAGAGAGGTGCTACCTGTAGCGGGTATTGAGGGGTCCAGTGAGGAGTATGTCCGCCAGAGGCCGAAGAAGAGTTCCGCAGACCAATGGTAGTAGTGCGTGACGCTAGACACGACGTGAGCAAAACGGAACGCTGTATGGGTGAGTTGGAAACACACAATTCTTTCGGGTCGTTGACAAGCCACTGTCAGAAGAGGTTGGTTTATTTGAGAGACTACGAATTAGACGAGATAGAGACATACTGAAACTCCGTCAAGTCGTTCAGCTTGGGTCCCGAATAGCTGACGCGCCTCGTCTGTGCTGATGATACGCATCTCCTTGTCAGTCGGTCTGCGTTTCAGTTCTTCTTCTGGGCCGTTCTTGATGACAATCGACTTGGAAGTCATGAGGGCACGATCGGGGACAAGCTCAGGATGGTCTGTGACAATGTAGACAGTGCCGTTAAGGATATACAGCCGGTCGAATATTGTCCATCCTGCCAAGATAAATAATGAGTATGTCCATCTAACATTGTGAATTCTTCGGATACTTACCTGGGACGTGCGCTATGATGTCCGTTTCTGGGACCTGGCCCATGCCCCATTTCAGAGGGCGACTCAGTTGCTGCAAGACAAACTCGTGTTCGAATGTGGGAGACGAGACACCGGTCGCGTCTTCGACCACCGTAGCACCGGAGTGGATCTTGGTCAAGTCGGCGACATTGATGTTGCTGCTTTTGAATTTGCTGGAGCCGGTGAGCAAAAGGGTGAGGAGGATAGCCAGGAGAGCAATCTCCCTCAGTGTTGGTATGAATGGCGGCATGGTTCAGGGGCAGGTCATGAGAGACGGCGCAGGAGCAAACGTCGAGCTGAGGATGGAAGTGCTATAACGCGAACGCTGTAAAGTGTATTCAGACGCGCCTGGAACTTCTGCGTAGAAGCGCTGACATCAACACGGGTGACAGAGATATTGCCTAAACGGGACGTGTATGTATGAACGGAGTCTTGGCAGGAGTGAGTTTCGATCCAAACACCGACAGACTCTGAGGAGAAAAGACGTTCTGACTCGCAGCGGGTCCTTCTTATTTTTCCAACGAACGATACCCTCGTCGGCTGTTAGTCTGACGGAGCCATGTCTTTCACGTATGTACACTACTCTGCCCCATCCTCCCTTCCCTCCGACTATGCCCTTCTCTCGCGCTATGCCGCTGCTCACGGTCTCAACGAAACCCCCGACGAGTCTAACGAAACTGAAGATATAGAAGATGCCTCTACCACAAACGCGGACGACGACACCGTCGACTCGCGTGCCATGCCCATCCCCGGTGCAGATGCCGGCAAACAGAAGACGGTGGCACGCAGGAGTAGTTTTCCTGCGACATATGTCACCCCATTCAATCCTACCATGGGGCCTCTGCCAGATAGGTCGGGGTATCGCTCTGGGCCCCACCCCCCTGCTGCAACCGAGAACACGCCCTTGCTTGCTCCGCTCGTCCCCCGCATCGAGGAGGAAGTCGACGAAGTTGACCCCAATGCTGAAGCCCCCGTCAACCTTTTGTGGGAAGAGGCTCGCATCCTCGCAAAGTATACCCTCCCTGTCTTTGGGTGAGTATCCCTGTTGGAGCTCATCGTGCATTAGTGCTCACACGACCACCTCAGAACGCACGTTCTCGAGTATTCCCTCGTCATTGCCTCCGTCATATCCATCGGACATTTGTCAACAACCGCTCTTGCCGCGTCTACACTTGGTTCCATGACCGCCAGTGTCTCCGGATACAGTATTGTCCAAGGCTTTGCGAGCTGTCTTGACACGATGCTCCCTAGCGCGTGGACGTCCTCTCAACCACAGCTGGTCGGTCTATGGGCTCAGAGAATGGGTAAGAATACATCACGAGTGCTTGAATCAAACTCTAACCTTTCTTTGGTAGCTGTTGTGATGGCTGCCACTCTAATCGTAAGAATACCTCCGGATCTCTGTCGCTTACCGATATGCCAACTGAGTTTCCATCCTTGCAGCCTATAATTCTCATCTGGTTCAATTCCGAAAGTATACTACTCTTCTTGAAGCAGGAACCTGAGGTTGCCCATTTGGCTGCCGTCTACCTCAAATATGCTGTGATCGGACTACCTGCTTATGCTTTCAACTCTATCTCTCGGTTTGTCAACTCGTAGTCCCGTGAATACGCAGTTTGGCTGACAAACAGTGTAGTCGATATTTCCAGTCCCAAGGTCTGTTTGATATACCAACCCGGATTATTCTCTGTGTCGCGCCTCTCAATGCACTGCTTAATTGGCTTCTTGGTGCGTCAATTTATGCGAACCGCGATAACATATACTCACCGTCCACATTACAGTATGGGGTCCTGAGCCAATTCGGCTCGGATTCATCGGCGCACCTATCGCAACGGCTATCTCATTTAACTTCATATCTCTCGCTTCCATAATATACGGTGCATTCTTCGTCCCGAAGACTGCCTGGCATCCAATCTCGATGAGGTGCTTCACGAGTTTGGGGGTAATCGTTCAACTGGGTTTAGCTGGCGTTGGTAAGTATGGTATTCTGTTTTTACGCCCCTTGTCGTCGCTCAGCCCGATCCTGTGTAGGACAAACGGCCTCAGAGTGGTGGTCTTGGGAGCTTGTTGGACGTAAGTATCTTAGGTCTACTTACTGTATACCACCGTTCACTGACTTGGAATTTCTAGTTGCCGCCAGCCTGTACGTAGAATGCCTCTTGGTGATATCATAGGACACGTTGGATACTCATCTCCTTGTTTCAGGTTAGGACCAGTTTCCCTCGCGACCCAGTCGGTTCTGTTGGTCTCTGCTTCAACCACCTTCCAAGCACCCTTCGCCTTGAGCGTTGCTGCTTCCGTTCGGTACGTCCCATTCATCAGTAATATCCAGTTTTTCTGCTCACTCAGTCCCGGCTGTACAGTATTGGCAACCTCCTAGGCGAGGAAAATGCCATTCGAGCAGGTTTCGCAACCAAAGCTGCAGTACTCATGGCCGTTGGCATCGGTCTCATCTGGAGTACTATGTTCATGGTTTTCCGTCATTCTTGGGGATATATCTTCAACGACGATGAGAGCGTTGTTAAGCTTGTTGCTGCAATTTTGCCGATTGTTTCGCTGTTCCAGGTGTTTGATGGGCTAGGTGCTGTAACTGGAGGTGTTTTGCGGGCTGTTGGTAAACAGGTAAGTGCAGAATGACTGTGCAATTTTTGTCTCTTTGCGATAGAGTTTGACGTCGTTCACGCTTTGCAGTTTACCGGTGCTCTCTTGAACCTCAGGTACGTGATAACCTCTAGCTTAATCAAAATTTCTACCTCGTCCTCGCCCCGACCCTCCTTCGTTCCTACCTTCTTCCATTCCGATCTATGTGTTCCTGGTGCTGATGGTCCTTTCCGCTGTGATTCAGCGCTTACTATATTATCGGTACGTCTTGTCTGCTATCGTCCCCAACGCCACAACGTAGACTGACCGCTTGTTATCTTTCCCCTCCAACCCTCCGATTAATCCCGTTCGTCCAATGATTCGGTTTCAAATTTGCTGGACCATACCATGACACTCGGTGACTCCCCTCCTCGACAACGGCCACCCCACTTAACAGGCATTCCGTTTGGCATCTGGCTCGCGTTCAAGCAAAATATGGAATTGCATGGTTTGTGGATCGGCTTGACTATCTCGTTGATCTACGGATCCAGCATAGGTGTATGGATTTGTCTCAGGACGAATTGGGGTCGAGAGGTCCAAAAGGTGAGGGATAGGCTTGAGGCCGATAAGCAGCGCGCTGGGAGGGAGGACGTGGAGGCCAGTCGGTAGTTTCTCGCATATGTGCACTTTTCGTTACGGACGTGTTCGTGAAACAGTTGTCGGCCACACCTCGTTACATAGATTCATAGGTTTATATCGCACTCTGGATTGAATGACGTACCCAAAGCATCTTCCCAATGCTACTCAATTGATTCCGTCGGCCCAGCCCTACATCCTCGACTTCCGATTATTTTGCTACGAGTTGTGTCGATCCTCGTCCGCTCGAGTCGTCTCCGTCGAATTCCTTGGTGCGAAGAACATTGAGCCGCCGGTAGATCATAGTGTGCGATCATGATCGAGACTTTCCAGCCTCATTCGTTAGGCGAAGTGTTCGCACTGAGTCACACGATTCGCTCTGGTGAACGCTCCTCTGGCATGAGACACTGTTTTCTGCTCGCGAAGGAAGAAATCCTGCAAAGGTACCTCAATAAGATCTGCAGCATCAGAACATGACGATAACATGTATTGAACGCTTTTATCACCTGTGCACAGATAACATGTCGCAGGAGGAGTCAAATGACTCCCAGCGAACACAGTTTTGCTATCGGGACCCACATTGATAGTTGCTTATCTCCCTCTCCCTCACTCGCTTCGTTCTCTCGATACCAGGGCCAATATGTTCGATAAGTGTGATACAATTATCCACGCATCGAAGAATTATTTTCCTGCGTCGCAGAAGCTCTTGGCTAAATATGCATCTTTCGTATCTATCGCAGGTGGCCTGGAGTTCCTGTCCGGGATCTAGCAGATGACTACGGTCGTCCGCACAGGCACTCACGGCTATGAGCTGTCCCACAGCTGGGTCCACCCCGCTCTTCTTGATTCCAATAAAAGGTGGGGTAGCATGTGCTGCAGTTTTTCTTCCTCCAGAGGCACATATCCCCTTGTCCTCCCTCCCTCCTCCCCTCCTCTTCCGAGTGCTGCTTTGCTCTCCTCACATCCTCCTTACGCTCTTGAGTTCCTTTGTAACAACGGGTGTGGAAGATGTTGCTCAGTGAGGAAACTCCCGAGCTCAAGCGCACTAAGAGCGCCACCAGTACTGGTCCGTCCGACGAGAAGTCTCCCGACGGATCGTTCCAGGATAAGGAGGCTGCTATCTTGGACGATGAGCTCGAAGTTGCGTCTACGGATGAGGTAGACTCCAAGATCATCGAGAGACCCGAGGATGTTGCTGTCCAGGTGGGCTTGACAAACTCTATCTATCCAAGGGTGAGATATGTCGTCTAACATCTGCGTTCTCGGTAGATTATCTCTGCTCAAGATGACCCTTCAATGCCCGTCTTTACGTTCCGCACTGTCTTTCTGGGTGTTGGTCTTAGTGCATTCGGCGCCGTTCTCTCTACTATATATACGTTCAAGCCGCAGGTAAGTCTTTCCCATACTTTTCCCGTCTTCTCAGCCATCGGCTCACCGTACCTCAGAATGCTACTGTCTCACAACTGTTCGTGCTCATCATTGCCTATGTTCTCGGAACTGCTATGGCCAGTGAGTGAATTATTTGCTAGTTCTGTACGAATGGATCGCTCAGATTCATACTAGGCATCATTCCAAGCAAGGGCTACTGGCGATACCTCAATCCTGGTCCATTCAACATCAAAGAGCACACAGCTATCGTTATCATGTCCTCTACTGCATCCACGGTAGCCATTGCAATGGAAATTATTGCTGCCTTGGGTGAGCACAGTTCACATTTCAACCTTTGGATGTGTTCTGAGCGTTGTGATGTTGTGCAGATTTATTCTATGACACTCGCCTGAACCCCGCCGTGGCTATCTTCCAGATCTTCTCTAGTCAGATGCTTGGGTATGGTATCGCAGGAATACGTGAGTACCTTCAGTATTGGACCATTGACAGCAGTCGTTAAACATTTGATTTGAAGTCCGGAACCTACTGGTCTATCCGACATAGTGAGTATGGGCATCTTCGACGAAAACCTGGTCTGACGCTCGCACCCCAGTGCCTTTTATCCGACGTACATCTCCGTCGTCAATCTACTTCAGAGTTTGCACTTCGGTGGTGTCCTGAACCACAAACGACGACGCTTCTTCTGGATCGCATTCGCCGGTATCTTTCTTTGGGAATGGATCCCTCAATACCCCTTTCCGTTGCTCACTGCCATCTCGATCGTCTGTTTGATCGACAATGGTCGTCATACTTTCGTCAGAAACTTATTCGGTGCTGGGTCGAGTAACGAGGGTATCGGGCTGTTCAGCTTCAGCACGAGCTGGACGCTGATTACACAGGGTAACCCGCTGGTATGGCCGCTGCAAACTCGTGAGTTACTATGGCATAGCACATCCGACGCACACTAAAATACGACTTCTCAATGTAGAGATTAACTCGTTCCGTAAGTCAAACTTGATGATTGCCTCCTTCATTGATAGTTTACTGGATACTCGAAATCAGTTGGAATGGCGATCGGCTATCTGGTCCTCACCCTCGTTTATTATAAGAACGCCTTCAATGCGCGCGACCTCAAGTTCATGTCTACCTCCCTATTTGCGTCTGACGGGACTGTCTACAATCAAAGCGCGATTCTTACTCCGGAGAACACTCTCGACCACTCCAAATTGGCCGCGATTGGACTGCCTAGGTACACTGCGACTTATATAGTCTCTCAGATGTGCTACAACTTCAGTCTGGGCGCGGCCTTGGTCCACGTTACTCTCTGGCATTGGAAGGATTTGAGGAGAGGTGTGTACTCGATTGATTCATCTTGCAATCTTGTAGTATTGAAGCAGTGATTTAGCCTTCGGAGGGTTCAAGTTCATGCGTAGTACTCAAGACATTGACGATCCCCACTACCGAGGTTGGTTTCAACTCTGTGAGTATTGGTACTGTGACTGATCATCCGTCGTAGAAATGCAAAAATACCGTGAAGTGCCTCAGTGGTGGTACCTCCTGCTTCTCCTGGCTTCGCTTGGCGTTGGAATCGGCTGCAGTGTAAGAGATTACCTCAGGTCGTTTCGGAAGGATCTAGCTCATCGTTCTTCAGTACACTACTCCTGAACCTCTCTTGCCCTGGTGGAGTATTATTCTGTTTACCGTAATCAGCTTCATTGTCGCAGTCTGCCTTGGATTCAGTAAGTTGAATTTTTCAATTAACATCCCATGTAGATCGCGAATGATTGACATACCATCCGTAATCCAGTCACGGCGACCACTGGTTTCAATATTTCTATCAAATACGCGATCCAAGTCATGGCAGCCTTCATCCATCCCGGAAAGCCTATGTATGGTTTCCGCTGTCTTATAATGGAGGTTATAACACTCATATGCGTATACACATGCAGCTCCGTGATGTATGTCAACTTGTACGGAAACAGCACGGCCTTCCAGACTCTTTACATGCTGCAAGGTCCGTGACCCGTCGACATGCTGCGCATTCCCACATATTGATCTACTTTGGTCGCAGACCTGAAGTTGGGCCAGTACACTAAATTGCCCCCGAGAGCCACATTCGCCGCGCAAATGGCCGGTTCCATTCTGGGTTCAATCTTCAACTATACGAGTAAGCCAGTTCCACCCCTGTTCCTGTCGATCTGCCTCATTAAGCCTTTTCACAGTGATGAAGTCTATCGTTACAAACAACAGGGAGGTGCTTCTGGACCCTGTTGGCACCCGCGTGGTAAGTTCCCCCACCGGCATTCAACGTACGCTCTCTGGTCCTAACACGCCGGTGTCAGTGGTCGGGATGGATCATACAACAATACAACTCAGCATCTGTGGCGATGGGTGCCTTAGGCACGGAACTCTTCACAATGGGCAAGCCGTACTGGCTAGTTCCCTTTGCCATCTTCCTGGGCTTGTTCATCCCTATTCCCTTCTGGCTTGTGCATAAATTCTCTAGGCCAGGATCGGTGATCAACAAGGTGGCAGCGTACATTAACACGCCCATTCTGATGTTGTATATCGGCTGGTTGCCTTACTCCGTCAACGGGCAATGGTGGTCCTGCGTCATTATCGGGTTTGCCTCCCAGTGGTGGGCTCGTAAGTACCGTCCTCGCTGGTTCAAGTCCAGGAACTACCTCCTCTCTGCTGCTTTGGACGGAGGCAGTCAGGTCATCTTGTTCATTCTCGTGAGTACCGTTTTAAAGCGGCTTACTTTGACTGACCGAGGCCTATTCGCAGAGTTTCGCGGTCTTTGGTGCCAGCGGATCCGCTGTCGATTTCCCGAATTGGTGGGGTAACCCAGCCAATTTGTCTGTGGATCGATGCAAGTCGACGTAGTCTCGTTTAACACTGATGCTACCCCTGCAATGTATTCTAAGTATGCCAACGCATTTGTACTACAGTAGAAGAAGGGCTCGCAGCGTACCCGCGAGAACTGTAAAATTTAGTCGCCGTATTCGGATATCTTGAAGTCAAGACATGCTCATATAATTCTGCTCGAGATGAGGCATTCCAGCTGAACAATTATGCACTGACGTACTAGTATATCTCAGCGCAGCATTCAGCAATTGAGCTTGAAGCGGCAGCTTTCAGTGATTCATGCACACAATTGAGTCGGAAAGATCGTGTCAGTTCATCGATATGGTCATACTCGTACATTATCAGAGTCAAGCCATTACATGCATTACAATGAGAAACGCTCCTATAAATACCAATCAGTAACCAGCGTAGGACTGTTTCGTTCCCACTCACCCTGAGATATCTACCCTTGATTTGCAGCGCGGGTACAATGAGCAGGAACAGCCCTGTGACTATCGCCGCCTCTACACCGAATGCCTGCAAGGCACCATTCTTTGTCGCCCATGGTACTTGGAAGTACGCAACACTGAATCCTCCAAGAGTACGAGCGAGATTGATGAGGGCGGAGATTTCACCCTTGAGATCCACATTAGTAGGGGCATTGTCTCATAAAGGGTTGAAACGAACCTGGAGTCTTGGGAAACAGTCGTTACAGTATGCGTCTGTGGGAGACAAATACTTTCAGTCGGGATAAGCTGAATCTATGTCGTTCCATGCACTTACAAACTGCGACAGTGTTGATCATGATGGCAACCTCGGAAATTCCCCAACCCATGATCAAAGCACCGATGGTCAAGTGGTTCTGAAGAGCACCGCCGATGAGAACGAAACCGCATATGTACAGGACCACTGCGATGTAGCACGTCCTGTGAATGGCGAGGGGTCAAGCGACGATGGAGTAGGCATATAGACATAGCGACGTACCACAAGCGACTTTCGGCCTCGAAGACACCCTTGTTTCGTCGGATAGAGACGTTCATGACCCAATCGTTGAAGTAGCGACCCATTAGCTCGCCGAGCAGAACAGCAACAATGGGCGTGCTATCAGGAGGAAAATTGGGATGTTGGGTATATAATATAATCGACTGACTCACCCGTATGTACCGGCAATGCCAAATTGGCTGAATCCGTAACCGACTGGTGGAGGAGTGCCAATGAAAACGGCGAAGGTGGTCTGGAAACGGGGATAAGGATGCTAACAAAAGTTCAGAGACAACATGCGTACATTGATACCGATACCGAAGCCGAACAACATAGCCTGGGTGGAGTAGACTTATGAGCGACCATAGAATTCTGTGTTATCATCTCACCTACCTCGAACAAGAGGATACCGAACAAATGAGGTCTCCAGACGATATTGAACCAGACAAGGACGACGTCCTTCCAGCTGTCCCGATATTTGGCCATGCGATATCCCGTTACACCGACGAGCGTTTGGAGGCGATAGAGGACCTTTGACTTTGGCCTAGGCACTGGTCTTGGATCGGGTAGCTTGCGATCGTACATTCTATACGATGAATCACATCATTACCTCTCGCGCCGCATATTTGCTTGCTAAGACTCACGTCTCTTCCATGAAAAGCACAATCAATGCAACGACAATAGCGCCATAAATAGATCCAATCCCGTAGGACCATCGCCAACTGAGAAATCGATCAGTATATTTGTGCCATTTTTGTGAGTTGAACCTACTTGGCTCTTGCGACCAGAAATCCAAAGGCGAAAGGCGAGATAAAAGGAGATAATATGAAGCCCATGGTCCATATATTAAGCTACGTGCTATTGGTGAGTGCGTTTCCTTGCTTCTGCCAGATGACGTTACCTTCCGAGCCTGGAGGTGGAATGGAAACATGTCCGTGACAACGTATAAGCCCTAGTTCGAAGTGAGCATGGGTGTTTCTCGTCCTATTCAAAGATGCATGTACCGTCACTTGGGGACATGTTCTGGGAAGGATTTGTCAGTTCTATATAGATGGATTTGGAGGTAAAGAAGCCAAGTACCCAAATATCGCGGTCAAACATCTGAAAGCTAAGGACAGAAATGTTCTATAAGAGTGTCGTGATTCGGAGATCAGTAAAATGAACTTACCGGTGAAGGTCTTCAACGATGGAGCGAAGGTACAACCGACCAGGAAACCAAGCGCAAGCACCTTCAAGGCATGTCAGCCTTGACAAAGTCATCAGGTCGCGATGAACACACCTGAGACCAAAATAGCACCGGTAGACGTCCATACCGTCTCATCAGTATGACAGCAAAAATGCCTCCCCAACCTGTTCGCCCGGATCAATCTCTACCAGACTCAGCGACAATCCAAAATGCATACCAAGGAGGAAAATGCTCCAACTGATGGATTGCAAGATCAGCAAGTATTCTTTGTATGATACAAAATACCATACATACTTGGAAGTCATGTTATTGATCACTCCAGTTGTTGTATTATACTGCTCCGCTAGAGCAAAGATAGCGGCTATACCTGTGTATAAAATTAAGCTAATCTCAAGGTCCCGACGGGTTTGTGAACGTACCTATACCGGAATCAAAGTCGGGTACGATGGCGGCAAGTGTGATGATAAAAAGTTGAACGCCTTTGCGGAAGTCCGACCACTATCGCACAATTGAGTCATCATGTCAGCTTGATAAATAGCGTATCATTCGATGTGGTCGTCTACATTTTGTGGGTCTTCTGGGTCGTCGGTAGGTTGAGGCCATAGTACTTTCGTGCCGTCTTTGGAGAGCTTCAGATTCTTCGCCACATGTTCCCCGAACTCGATCCTCGCTTCCCTATATTAGGTAGGTTAGTCAAGAACAGGATGTATAGGTGAAAGCGTACTCAGGGTCTACAACCAATCGACCCGCGTTATGCTCATGATAGTTTAGGAGATCGATCTCGCTGCTTTGGTTGGAGCCTCGCCCGACCGAACCCTTCTCCATATCTTGCTCTGTGACAGAGACTTCGTTCTTCGAGTGGGTCTCCGACATGTTGGGAGCTGGGAAGGATGGGAATGCAGAAAGCGGAGCGGCGTTGGCGCACGGAAAACATGAGATTCAGCCTGTCCTACATATATAGGCCGCAGGTCAGTGCTTGGGAATCAGGCAAATTAGAACAGCTCTCACGTTGCTTCTCCTAAGCGTCGTGTAAGTCCAGAAGATCGGGCCATGGGATGCACTAAATACTGATCAGCGAGAAGCGCACGGTGGTCCAATGAGGATCACAAGTTCACAGCGCGATGCAAGGGGAGCGACCGCTCATACAGATCACAGCCGAAAACAATGCCAGGGAATACACGGTTCGTCACGTGCTCTTGTCACCTGTCGAAGGAGTTCCATCGCAACACAGCCACGACGCATCCATAAACGCAGATGAACGGTTTTGAAACGGTGGTGTTGGAACTGACCGATTCTTCCCAAGGTTCCCCTGATCCCCTATGAAACACCGAATGTCAATTGCCGGCGGATACGCTTGGAGAGTCGACTGTCACTGTGCCTGGCAAATATACTGGTCGGACTCGGTTACAATGAAGAGTCGCACCGGCTGCTGCCTACCTAATACGGAGTTCCAGAGCGGGACCGCAGCAAGCTACATAAAATCCATCTCAATCAGGATAGCAACGAAGACTCGATTCTAGCAGACTACACGGCCAGACGGTCCAGTCAACGCAAATATGATTCAGGGTTTTTCATGTAGTTTTCATCAGAAAATCAAAAAATTATCAAAATCTAAGTGTGACGGGGACATGAAAATTCTCCCATCACGTATACCAGATCACCGATGATCATATGAAGGCGCTTGCAAGGAAGATAGCACCGAGTGAAAAAAAAGCGACTACCACGAGTCGAACCCCGCAAACCGCAACATGCATACTAGAGCAACATAGACCATCATCTATACCACTCAGCCATTTTGGCTTTGTTAGAACCATTCACATTACCACTGTGACAATGTCAAGT
>MU275433.1:0-11850 GCA_022160315.1 Panus rudis PR-1116 ss-1 | reverse complement strand
CATCCTGCCGAGGGGCTGCCGGGGTCCGGCACCGTCTGGGGTTGAACTGAGCAGCGATCCTAAATCCTAGATCGGCCTACGGAAAGTCATCCAATATAACTAGGTCAAAACGGGCACGATGAACTGAATGTGGGTGCTCGAAAGTACCACAATGTCTTTTTCAATGTGTAAAAGCTCCGTAGGTTGCATCTGAGGCACGCGAAGATTTAAGACGGTGACGCGCGACCTGGCGAATCAGCATGAACTGCTTAGAGGGTCAGTGTTGCTCAAAAGGTGAAAAGTCGAGTCACGGCGCACCGGGTGACTGGCGAGTACAGACCAGGGTTCGTCATGAGCCACGTTGAATTTGATATTTGCAGACGGAGTAAGGTTCGGTGCATATGTCATATGGAAATAGGTCATGATAATTGCATCTAGAATAACAGGAATAGAACAACGCTGGGACTTCGTACAGTGTCGTTTGGTGTCGTGAGAGACGAAGTTCGGTGATGCGATACACAGCAGGTACAACAGGCAACATTTAGGGACAAGAATACAGGGCTAGGAATTGTTCATAGACAGATGATCTCTTTACCTAGGATTCTCATGTGTACCTCGAGAATATACACTTAAGCAGTCTTGACCTTCGCCTGACGATCCAGGCGAGGAAGACCATATAACCATTGGAGTTCATAGCTGGAATGGTCATCCTTGATGCACAGGGTCCTGTGGAGAAGAAAATAGGTAACTTAGCTTTGTGGAATCAGGAGAATCGGCCTACAAGTCTGCAAATCAAAGGAATCAATTCTCCTGCTAAAATGCAGAAAATTAACGAACAGACTTACACGTATTCCCGACGAGCATCAGGTAAGTTCCAGTAGCCTGTGAGATTGTCAACTCTCGGTCTTACATCAGTATTCTTAGCGACAAGATCGCACCGTGAACACATGCCACCATGAATGACCCTCGAGGATGAACGCCGCCGGCCATCCAATATTGTGCTTCCACTGCGTGATGGTGTTGCAGAAGATGTTATCCAAGTTCCATATGAAGAAGCCGAAGGCGAACAACCCCGCGCCGAGTCCGAATACCTTCGCCACAGTAGTCTTGATAGCCTGGGGTATCCGAGGAGAGACATCGGACCACCTCAATAGGTGTGCTGTACGGAGACCGTTGGTGAACATAATGCTGGCGAAGATAGCTTGGTGATAGACGGGGTTGCGATAGACAGCACTGCGGAACGTGAGAGGTGAACACACTGCGATGGGGTAAGACGCACTAGCTCCATGTAAACAAGAAGTTGAACAGCAAGAATGTCGATCCAAGGAAAATCGTCCAACCGTTCGATACAAAACCAGGCGTCGTATCGAATAGTATAGCACAGCAGTAGGTGGCGACGTAGATCATAGGCAACTCATCTGCCAGCTGTGCTTCGTAGAGCAGTGTAGCGTGGAAGATCATGCTTCCCAAGCCAACAAGTGCGAAGCCCTGGTCAAAGCTACGTCAGTCCTCCTGAAGCGTGCCCGATACTACGCTAACGCACCGCATAGCCCGCAAGATAACGTGGAGGTAACGAAGCCTTTTGAACTTGGTGGACTCCATATAACGCCAGTAACACAGTGACGAGGTTTGACCAAGTGTTGGCGGTCTCTGCGATGTATCGCGAAAACTGGTAGTTCGCCTAATTGCGGGGGACACGTGATTCTGAACAAAGGCAATTTACGGGAATGCTCGTCAAACCCACCTCGCACCAGTCGAGGGTTGCAGTCACTGGTCCCCAAAAGTTTGCTTTCGCTGTCTTGTTGACGACGGTCATCGTGGTGGTTCGTAGACAAATTTGAGAGGCGCGAGGTGGGGGTCTGCAATTGCATAATATCACTTACTGTACCCTAACACTGCGTCACCGTGGCGGCGTAATCACCGGGTTGGATAGGCAGCGATCCACCTCAACCTGCTTTTTTGAGCACACTTGCTAATCCGAACATGACCGAATGGGCGCGGACAACGCTGGTGAAGGCCCTACAAGACGACGACGACGTCCTTATAGCTCCGACGGTTTTGGTTGTCCGGGTACTGCTGCCAATAAGTATAAGTAGCCCCGGGCCCATGGGCCCATGGCACAGGCGTACGACGACTCATCAACTCCGACGCCTCTATTTTCAATCCTCCCATTTCCTGCGGAAATGCAAAGCATCCCACTGTACAGTCAATACATCATGAGCAGTGGCATTGAGCACTGAGTTGTGCTAGAAGAAAGTATACGGGTTACATAGACAATAGGAATTCCTTGAAGTGAAGCTCTACCTCCTGTTCATCTGCATTTGCACCATGTCTTTCACCTCCGAGTCCCAGTCCTCCCAGGAGGAGGAGGAGGTTTATTTAGCCGCTGAGGTCAGTGTGGGCCCACGTGCTAGAGGTACACTAACTACAGTAGCAGGGACAAGCTAACCTAGATATTATCTGACATCGCAACCTCCCCCCGGCCCAAGTGACGGATAAGATAGTGGTATGCAACCCGGTGCAATCTTTCTTGGGGTCATCCCTCGTGACCCTTGTCGCCCATCTTGCCCCCTCTATAAACTCTCTGCCAACGCTCAACACTCTCGAACTTGAACCCAAGTCTTTCGGCGGTCTTCCTAGAAGCCGTGTTCCATACTGTGCATTGCCACTGCACCCTCCTCATACCCAGTCCCCCGTCTTTTGGAAGATCAAGGCAATACTGCATGAGAAGGCCAACAGCGTTCGAGGTGACATGTGTCCGATGGAAGGCAGGAAGAATGAAAACATATCCGATTTCTGTCCTGAGATCAGCCGCTGAAGTGTTCAGCGACAGTCAGCAACCCAATTAGCCCTGCCAGTGCAGGTTCGTTGTCTGGACCTGGTTTCGTCTTGTCGAGGACAGCATAGCCTACCCTGCCAGCGTCCGGCTCTATGGCCTTTGTGATGACTGTATCCACGAATTCGTCCGCAGTTTGGAATGGTCCGTAGACCAGTCCGTCATAGAAATTGGGGTAATCGCGCGTACCGAGAAAGTACGGTTCCGCACGAATAGCTGGCTGCGCAGGTTGTCAGTACGCACACCCTGTCATTCAATAGTGAAGCGAGCATACAATGAAAGGGGTCAACTTGACTCTTTCGTTCTCCAATTCCCGGACGGGGAGGCAGAAGTTGAGATCATATGGTTCCCCCATGACGACCTGTACTGAACAAAGATCCTCTACGGATTCATGAGCTCTTCTCTGCTGTCATATACTCGACCCATGACTGAGTCATCCACTTCGTAACCGCCTTATTGCATTGCGAAAGCGGGACTGCTCGTTGAGATCTCTCAGCGTGCCCCGAGTCCATGTAGCGCCTGAGTTGGACAAAGCCCTTTGCTCGACGATGAGACTCATTCAGGCGGACAAAGATGTGGAAAGACAAAAGGTTGCTCGTCAATGGGATGGGTCCGTGCGTGTAGAACAAGGAAGACGTCCAAAACCTGTGTCCATGCCAATTGGTGCTGGCCCAGGCGGACTTTGAAGCTTCGCAACGGATCCTCATATAACGCCTAAACTGCAACCATCGCCCCGTCTCTTTCTTTTCTCCCCCCACCACCCCCTCCTTTACTTTTGAGAACCCGCAAACCATGTCTGACAACGAGGACACTGGCAGAGAGAGAAAGGGCGGGTATCGTGTGGACTATGCTGCCAATAACCGCTCAAAATGTAAAGGTGCGTGTTGGCCGCGTCGTTGGACTGAGTCGTTGGCTTTTTTGCGCTACGTTGCGAAGTTGGTTCTGACTACCGCGTTTTCTCGTGTCTTTTGCGTTGCTAGGCCCAAAGCCCTGCCAAGGTATTTATTGCAAGCCTTAGCCCTTGCCGCAGTACACTCAATGTTGTTGTCTTCGTGATTAGGAACCACCATTACCAAGGGCGAGCTGAGACTCGCATCTTTGGTCGACTTCAGGGGACATACCAGCTTGTACGTGCTCTTGATACCCTTTTCTACAGTCTAGCTATCGTCGCCACGGTTGGGAGTCGGTTGTTGTTTATGTCTATCGCGGGACTGTGCGTGGCCGTGTGAGACGCGTCCTGTTCATTCTCGTGATCATCGCGTCGCGTGAATCCCCGTCGTGGGTTCCCTCCCTTGCCAAATCTCCCTTCCTTCGCGCGATTTTCCGTCTCCTTGAAGTTAACCGTGTATGCTGATGTGCTTTCCACAGTGCTTTCCGTCACTGGGGGTGTACGACCCCAAAAGTCATCTCGAACATCAAGGAAATTATCGATGCCCCAGAGGACCTCGATGGCTTCGAGGAATTGAAGCCTGAGGACCAAGAGAAGATCCGACATGCTTGGCAAGACGGGAAAGTAGCCGAGGAAGACATCCCTGAGAGCGCGAAGAAGGAGGAGGGTGAGGGGGAGGACGAGGAGGAGGGTGAGGGAAGCAAGAAGAAAAAGGGAAAGGCTGCCGCTGATGAGAAGGGCAAGTTCAAATTGGAGTATGCCAATTCGTCGAGGTCAAAGTGCAAGCTCTGCAAGGGTATGTGATCTCGCGAGTGATCTTGGCGAGGTGAATCTCAACTGCGTTGCAGAAACTATTGGCAAAGATTTCTTCAGGCTCGGTAGTGAAGTCGACTTCCGGGGTAACAAATCATTGTATGTCCACTATATGCGCCTTCGAATACCTCTGACCTTCTGGACAGTGCATGGCAACACTGGGGCTGTGCAAACTCTGCCCTCGTATCTAAACTGAAAAAGTCCTACGCTGACCCTGAGGAGATTGAAGGCTTCAACGACCTCAAAGAAGCCGAGCAGGAGAAAGTCCGTCGTGCTTGGGAGGATGGTGAGATCCCCGAGGACGACAAGGGCCCCGGTGAGGCTATCGAGAATGAAAAGAAGAAAAAGCCCGCTGCCGCGAGAAAGAAGAAGGAGAAGGCGGAAGATGACGAGGAGGAAAGGCCCAAGAAACGAACAAGAAAGGCTAAGGTTTGTCCATGTTCACTCAGTGGAAGTAACGTCTGCTGATGTCAAGTTATGTTACATAGAAGGCAGAGACTGATGACGATGCAGACATGGACGAGGAGGAAGAGGAAGAGGAAAAGCCAAAACGTGGCAAACGCGCAGCACCTGCCAAGAAAGCAGTCGAGAAAGCACCCGCCAAAAAGCGTGCCTCGAAGAAGAAGAAGCAAGAGACTGAGGATGAGGAGTCTGGTGAGGACCTCACGAAGGAGATCGATGATGTGAGTGGAGATGAAGAGGAGGAACAAGAAGAAGAGGCAGAGGAGGCTACATCGAAGAAACGCAAGGTTTGTCTTCATCCCCCCGCCCACCTCTCAGCGATGGTACTTATTCGTTTGTATCTTTGAATACTCAGCGTGCTCCTGCCTCAACGTCAAAGGCATCCTCCTCGAAAGCCGCCGCGAAGCCTGCATCCAAGAGTAAACCTGCCTCGAAGCCTGCCGCAAAGCCTGCTTCGTCCCGGTCTAAGCCCGCATCAAAGAGGGCGGCCAAGAAAGAAGAACCTGTTGAGGAGGAAGATGAAGACGATTATGACTAGACTGCTCGCCATGCACCGCACTTTGCATAAGTACGTGTGTAGGATGTGCGTCTAGCTCCAACTTTTCTCCATAGACTGTTTCACTCGGGTTGACGTTGCGGTTCTCACTTTGCTATCGTTGTTTCCGTCCTCGCCTTTGCTCTCTTATTCTCCCCCTCCTGGGCCATTGCCATCGTAATGTTCATTTCCGTCTTCTCCCTTATCAGCTCATTAGTGTTATTCGTGCGTTCTTGTGAAGATGACTGTCAGTGTAACGTATACTCTGCATATACTTTTCGGGTATGCATCGTGGTACATATTATAGCATACGATGATGTTTATTCAAATTACCCTCCCTCTTTGGCCATCGACTTTACATTGGTGAGGATATGCAGTGTAAGGCTCTCTCCGCCCCTTGTCCGATCTCGACTGTGACTGAACTTCACTCTTCATGATAGGTCATACCGCCCTAACTTTGAGTCCGCTATGACATACTGCAATATCGATGGTACGTACTATCTTCAGGATGTCTTTCAACCTTCAACCGACTCGCTATTCGGAATGCGATCCGTCACATGTCGCACTGTCCTGCCAGTACAGTTCGGTTCGTGGAAGGGATGGTAATTCGGAGACTATGTTGTCATTCCGTTTCCCGTAGCTCCTACCATCGAATCACGGAATGACAACATGCTCTTGCCAAACCTCCACCCTTCAATTCGCCCTACTCCCGTTCAACCCTCGGAAGCCGAACTTGCTCCGAGGTCTCCCAACTCTGATTCCACCCAAGTGATCCTCCGAGCATGACTCATTTCAATTCGGACTGGGTCAATTCATCCGCACGCGGTATGCTATCATCGTCATTGGCAGGCTATCCGTCCCACCCTCGGATACCGAACCGCTCTCGTTCAAGTTCCATTGGTATCCGAGTGGTACACGGACGGTTCATCTCAGTTCGAACTGATTTCCTGCGATCCGCTCGGTATGCAGTCATACGCTATAGCTCTTCCGAAGGCGTGCCGCTGTCTACTATGCGCATCTAATGAAGCGTCACAAGCATCCGTCCAGGACACAGAAACGTATATAAGAAGAGGTGATTTGGCCAGGGAGACCTCCATCCCTCTTGAATTCTCCTTATACACATTACACTACACACGCACATCCACCTCTTGATCCTATTGTCAGCCTCTAAACTCTCACACCCTGTCTAGTTTTCAATGATGGCCGACGTTCGGTACACCTCCCCAGTGTACTGCTCCCTCTGCGACTGTTACTTCCCCGATAAGCCCGCCCGTGCTGCGCATGTTCAGGATTCCGTAAATCACCCGGGGTGTAACAAGTGCAATAAAAGGTTCTCCAGCAGAAATGCGTTGAGGAATGTGAGTCATTCTCAACATCTTGTAGTTACTGTCGCTGATGATATTCATTAGCACTTGGTTTCTTCTCCAAGACACAACTTCTGTAACTCGTGCGAAATTGAATTCAAGACTCCAGCTGGTCTGCGAGTCGTGAGTCGTTTGTTTCCTCATCCGTTATTTCAGAGCTAAACAAACTTTACAGCACATTGACATGGCCGCTGTACATCGTGATGATAGTGACGATGATGACGACGAGGATCATTTCCGAGTCGACTTCAACCGTCATGGGTGGGAGGACAAACTTGGACATTCAATGTATCCCCAGGAGATAGCATCCGCCACCGCCGATGAGAATGAAGAAGAAGACGATCATTGGGAAGAGGATGAACAGCAGGAATCGGAAGGGCAAGATACGTCCCAACCCAGCCTTCCCGAGGAAACCTATCCGCAAGTACTTCAGAGAACGGAATCTTCCTCTTCATTGTCCTCAGTCTTCTCAATTTCCTCATCCTCAACCACCTCGTCCATTTCCACTCCCGCCTCGGAATTCGTACTAACTTTCTATAATCCTCGCGCCATTTGGCATCGCAGCGAAGAGAATACGCTGATTACTATCGTCAATCCCGAAATCCGATCTTGGGACGATATCATAAAAGACGACCCCTTTGAATCAGAACCAGTGCCGGAACCCGAGCCCGAGCCTGCTGTTCTCTCCTCGTCTCCTCGTACCTATGGCTGTCCTCTTTGCTTGGAGGAGCCCTCGGCAGACACTAGCTCCTTACGTTGCGGACATCTCTTCTGCACATCGTGCGTGCGGTCTCTCTGATCACCGTGAACCAGATCCTAATTTTGCGAATTTTCTTTCAGATGCATCTCGACTGCACTTCGGACTAAACGGGTGTGTCCCGTCTGTCGGGCACGTGCGTCCCGCAGGCACCTCAGGAGAACGTTCTTGCCTTTGCTCGGAGACGCCTCTACTTGATATTGCCTTTACTGCGGCCTGTTACTATACCATGGACACCTCGGACATCTTATGGTTAGGGACATGTAAAACTACACCCTAAAAATGCAATTCTGCTCTCGAAATACTACGCCTGCCTTGTTTGGCCACTGATAAATCGGATCAAGGCTACAATTTCGACCCGTCGTACACTAGTCATGCGCATGATTGGAGTACCGGTCCCACTTCCGCCCTCACATTTTACAGTTCTAGACCTCATTGTCACCTCTCCTCAAGGCAGAACATGGTCCTTTGCTCCTCACCTCTCGCTCGAGCTTCGAAGTGGACTGAAAGCTGATATCACTTGAAATTCAATTCAATTGCATTGCTCGCGTCTCAGTTGCGCTGTGGCATGTCCGAGCTATATATATATAGAAAACAGTAACAAATTGTCGTCGCTAAGAGACTAAAGCCCAAGTAGTAGACGTACAACAGATAGACAATCGAGGAAAGAAATCCGTGACCTTGTCTCACTCAGCGATATCCATAATCTCGACCTGTACCAAATGACTGAGAGCCTTAGGGACCTCGGAATCGTCCTCCTCACGCTCAACGACGACGGCAGGCACTTTGGGTCCCGATCCTTCTCGGATGTCCGAGAGATCGATACCATGCCACTGGTGCGCATCTGGGCTTACACTCCAGAATGGTTTCATTCGTCGAATGTAGCTCAAACTGGTAGGGTTACCGCTTCGTGGGTGTTCTGCGAGGAAGTCACGATGGTTGAGTGCCGTGGCGTACTGGGTTTTCTCCTGTTCATTGGCGATGACGTTGAACTGGGTATGGGAGCAACCATCGATGAAGAAGCTGTACCGAACGTGGCGCGGCGTGTTCTTTGCGGCTATGCGAGAGGGTTCTCGTATAGGGCCAAGAGCTGCACCGGTGCTGGAGACGGGTTTCCGTGATACGATTTCCTGCGTGTTTCCTGACTGCTTCGTTGCGCTGCTCTTCCCTTTGCGCGCTTTGTGACTGTGGACAACGATCTCAACTGGCGCAGTGCTTGAGGCTGCTTGCAGCCCGAGTTGTACACCGAACGTGGCATATGGGACTTGACCCTGTGCTTCCTGATTGGGATCAAAACAACCAGGGATAGTGTCAAGGTCGTAGATGAGGTGCACCTTTGAGACCTTCAACGCCCTGGCTTTCCACTGAAAGAACAACGCAGTGAAACGGCCGTCCGGCAGACGCACGGGCACGATGCAGTCAACGCCGGGCAAGCTGTCGTGACCCACTATCGCAGCACCTCGCAACCACATTATCTTCCACATCTTCTGAGACATGCAGGTGTCGTCTTTGAATTTGACAAAGTGTGTGAAGCGGACCTCCCCTTCACCAAGAGCCCTCTCGAAGTCCGTTTGATTGGAACTGTTGGAAGGCTTTGTGGAGAGAACGAATTCGGAGTGGACGAGTAATGCCTCGATGAATTGTTTGACTGTGACCCCCTCGCTGAAGTGAGGCAGCTTCCAAGTTGGGTCCCAGCACTTCTCTTCACCGTGGAGTATCTGTGAGATACGCCGGGGCACTTCACGTTGATTGGTCATCTTCTCGACAAAATTCCGGACAATGGCTGTATCATATGCCATCATCAATAGGAACCGTCCTATGACCTCTCCACGTTCCCCCGCCTTCAACAAACTGCTCTTTGTTTCGTTGCAGAGTGTTCGCAAGAAAGGGCTGATGATTGTGGCGGATGTGGAGTCAGCTGCCAAAACTCAAACATCTGCCTTGCTGCAGCCTCTGCGAGGAAGGGCTCGGAGGGATAACTGGAAACCGAATATTGTCAGTGGGTAGGAATGGAATGCACGATGCGCATGTGACTTGCAACCAGCTCGCCTTGAAGCCCATCGATGAGTTTCCTTGTGGGTTCAAATGAGAGCATAACACGGATGTCAAGTAATGCGAGAGCGGCACGTTGCTGTCGCTCCTCCGGAAGGGTTCCAAGACGTCTGTAGAGGTCCTGCGTCCCCACAAGCTTTGCCCGGGCAATTTTCATCACTGTGCCCTCATATACGAGACGCGACGTATCAGGCATCTCAGATGCAGCCGTGTCGAGTAGAGTCCAGAACCTATTGAGCGTAGGATCAGAGAAGCGATATAATGAACGCCAAGGGATGAGAACCTACAATGGTCAACCAAAATGTGCCATGAATTCATCAGCAAAATGGCACAAACTTACAGCCCTTAGCCAACTTACCGGAAAAAGGCAAATTTCAACTGGTATTTGACAAATGGTTTCTGGTTGAAACATGACACTTTATAGATAAAAAATGCTTATATGGATCTCACAAATTACATACCAAAAGATCTTACCATGAGTTTTAAAACTGCTGTGCACAAAGTTGGTTTTTGACCCCCTTCGTGAGCTGAAAGAGGAGCACTTACACTTACCAAACTTAGCGCCCTTAGCGCCCTTAGATGGGGCACTAAGGGCCTTAGACATTTTCCTGATGTTGCAACTTCTTACAGTCATCCAGATCGTGGTCACTGCCCATGATTTCCTTGGATTGGGGATGGACATCGAATGTGTTGAACATATGCCGTATATGGAAATGGGTTTCAGGTTGAAACGAGGCTATGTTTATCTTTTATCTTCATCTTATCTATGATTTTATCATTGATTGATAAGGACTTGTGCGTACTGCTTATACAATCCACACTGCTTCAGATGATGTAGGTAGTCGCAATTATGGTGTGCTTATTATGCGATATGTTGCAATTCTTTCACTGTTGTATTACTCAGCATTAGTCATAGTATTACTCAGCAACTCTATGTATCACATGACTGGTAGATTAGCTTAGTCATGGACTTTTCTCTTCGGTATATAAGGACCTCAGTTTGCGTCCTCTCTCTTCAGTCTCTTGTCTTGACTGAAGAGTGAGTACTATTATTCTTCTTTCTTACTTCTTGTAGATACTGATTATATCTTGTAGTCGTCTTTGTCCTTTGTGACTTAGGTATAGTTAGCGTCTACAATATTAGTCTCTTGTCTTGACTGAAGATCGTCTTTGTCCTTTGTGACTTAGGTTAGACCAAGTGTCTTCACAGCCCTGAGTTTGTCAGGTTATGGGCCCCGCGCTCTGACCTATTAACTCGTTGACACTCTTTGCGCGCAATCACTCCTCGTCAACACTCTCCTCGCTCGTGCACTTCCCCTTTTAATTTCTATCGCCTTCCCTGCTCCCCCACTAGCCAGTGCTCTGC
The DNA here is from genome assembly GCA_022160315.1 of Panus rudis PR-1116 ss-1. Lineage (NCBI taxonomy): Eukaryota > Fungi > Basidiomycota > Agaricomycetes > Polyporales > Panaceae > Panus > Panus rudis. Next base: position 797 of record MU275433.1, on the reverse strand, counting down.
ACAAGTGGTGACTCCTTGTAGATAGGTTCTGCGATTCCACTAGGGTTACTAGACTCGTGGCCAGAACATTTGTATCACCTGGACAGACAGTCGTCACCAAGCGACAGCCAGGAAGTAGGGCGGTGGCAAACCTCTGAAAAGAGTACCGCGTGAAAAACCCCCTCGGAATTTACCCTGCTCATACCGCGAGGTGTTGAGTGTAAGGCAGGACATTGGTTTTTAACCGTGTCGCCGAGGTTTTTAGTGTACAACTTCTCATTGCGTCATTACTTTGCTTTTCTTTTATTCTCTCTGGCAACTTCTATCCGGGTCTGTGGGCATCTCCAGCTTGCTTGCATTCTCGGCTCACCTCAACAGGTGTCCATCTCTTGCACGTAGTGCCTCTCTCACATCGCATCCCCTTATCTCCCGGCTGTTTTGGATCTAACCACAGTGGCAGAACCCCTTGTTGGTTCGGACGAAGAGGTCGATCAGGCTTTGAACCAAGGCCTCAATTGTCTCAACCTACCTCATATCTACGACCTTGAGGACGGATTCGATCGTCATCTAAACGAAGACGACTGGGTTGCTTGTGTGGAAGACCTTTGCCCTAATCGCTATACTGGTCCATTTCCTCCACCAGAAACTCCAGATTTCCCCTTCGCTCAGTGCACCGATCCTCAATCTCTTCATCCATATATTCCTGCCGCTGCAGAGCTACCAGACTTGGAGCCTCAATCGCCAGTCTCGGTACCTCAACCTACTTCATTCGTTCAAGACACAACACCGCTTCCGTCGTTGCAACTCGACCTTGCTTC
>MU275432.1:0-32209 GCA_022160315.1 Panus rudis PR-1116 ss-1 | reverse complement strand
TATCGTTTTCATCTTTTTTTGTTTTTTGTTTTTATTGTGATGAGGCGTTATATCCTAATTAGTTTATATTCCTATAAGTATTATATTCCGTTAAGTGTTATGTCAATCTAAAAAAAAACCTCAAATTAAAAAAAAAATTAGTTAATTATATAAATTAATTTATAAATAAGTTAAAATATAAATTATAATTAATTTAATATAAATTTGTATAATGGTGAAATTAAATTTTAATTTAAAAGAGATAAGATTAGTTTAATTGGCAAAACAATGTCTTGTGGCGACACTGTTCAGAGTTTGGGTACGAGACCATGCGACAGTGCTGCGACGCTACAGAAGCATTTGCGGATCTGTTTGCCGTTATACTCCGCGAAACCCTGACTGTCGCAGGTTTTCTATGACCCGCCTATCATTATGGATCCAGCTGTAAGCTTTCAAGTTTCATCACGTACAAGGCTGATACTTATAGATGCTTTTTGCGCAGCCTATGACCGTGACGCTTCCATGCTAGTATACGTACTTAGATGAAGATAGCTAGCGGAGTGTCGAGTCTCGTACAGATTCTGGAGAGAGGTACTAGTACTCTGTGTCCGAGACTGTCAAACTGGCGTGCCCGTTCGCGCCCGCTGAGAGCTGATCGATCGCTGATCGTCTGCATCAAGGTTCGTGCAAGTTCTGAGTTCAGCTGCTGAAATCTGCCGCTCTACATAACCCTGAAAGAAAACGTTTCAGACGGGTCACGGAAAGGCGGGTGTAATTGCTACTGCGACGCTGGAATTAGCTAGAAGCAGTTACACTGTCGCGGATCGTCACACTCCCGCATGGCCGTGATCCAACTGTAACCAGCTCAGGCAGTTCTCAATGTGCGCCACGCCGGCCCTAGGCCTGTAGTTATGATTCGAAACTCACTGGCATGGAGACATGTTATCATAAACGATTATGGGGCAGGTGAAGTCGCTAATCTAAAGATCATTACAGTACAGTGCTAACTTCAGCTAAGATGAAATACTCAGGTCGACATAAATGCATCAATACATCAGCCAAAGCCCTTCCGCGCTGGGTCATGACCAGGGTTCGTAGATCCACGCCAGCCTGATACTCCATCAGACCCGGTCTGGTGGAATACTTGTAACCCGATTGGGTTACCTGGGTTCCCATAACCAGTACATATACTGCCGGTGATCAGATATAGCAGAATCTGATTACGCTGCCTTTTGGCGTAAGGTGTTTGAGCGCGGTAGTCCAGCACCCTTACATAATCAGATTCTACGGCTAGCAGGAGGTCCTGGGTTCAATCCGCGCTCAGGCCTCCGGGACTAGTTGCAAGGTTCTGCCCTTGGGGCGGCCATGTGTACTCTCCCAGAAATAGAAGAGACTTCCCACACCAAACCACAGGCCCCGATGGATTGGGACACCGCCTGGTGGGGGAAGGCAAAGTCTTCAAAGCGTGGGAGAGTGTAACCCGATTGGGTTACCTGGGTTCCCATAACCAGTACATATACTGCCGGTGATCAGATATAGCAGAATCTGATTACGCTGCCTTTTGGCGTAAGGTGTTTGAGCGCGGTAGTCCAGCACCCTTACAATACTGTGTCAATTGGGTATGAACTGCACTGTTCCTAAGTATACTGTACTAGTTAGGACCACTGCCAGTGTATACTGCCTTCACGAGCAATTAACGTGACCGTGCCCCTCTTTGTACGTACAAAGTCCACTCTCTTCAGATTCATGCTGATATTGCGCCGGTTAGGAGAGACATGGCGCTATGTGGAATCTCAAGAAAGGCGCATGTGCACAAGCCCATGCAGGGTACTACTGTTTGGATTGTTTTATTATGAAACCGTTTTTGTTGAAAACCCACAGCAAGGGGCCTGAGAGTAAGTGATCACTATGTCGAGTACTCGTGCAATTTCTCAAACAGCGTGTCCATCGCCACCCATGTATCATCTTCCAAATCTTTGCAATTTGGTACAGTAAGTCAGGCCAGCTCTCAAGATTGACATAGGCATCGCCGGCCTTACCTGGATCATGTCGAGAACTTGGTTGTCAGGATTCGATATGCACAACATCTCCTAGGACATCTTTGTCGGTGTTCAAACTTATCGGTGTGTGGCTTCTTATTATTACACCATATGAAGATATTTGGTCTCTCGAATACGAACTTAGAATAGCTGTGCCCTCATCCTACCACACCGAAATCAGCATATTGTGGTCTTCTAGTATACTATTCCCAACTCGGAATGGCCGGTATTCAATCCTGCAACGCTAAACACAGGATATTACCATGGTCTTCTGGTATGCTCCTCCCAATCTGGAATGGCTGTGCTCCAATTCTGCAAGACTGAATACAGCATATGGCCATAGTCTTCTGCTATGCTAATTCCTGCTCCTATCATCTACAACACCAATGACTGATATGTTGCATGTCTGATTGTAGAGATGACCGTTCTGATCTTCGTACCACCGTTGTCATGTACAGGGATTTGACCCTGTCTGGTTTGTATGATTTTTTGTCTTTCTCCGTTTCAGGGTGTACTTCTTGTTCTATGACTGATCCTATCGCCACAGGTATGGTCTTGTTAGGTTGTCTGCTATCGTTGCAATTGAGCAGATACGTCAGTCTCGCTGGTCCCTGGTGGGAGAGCCATCCAGGTATATAACCTCTCTCACCTCTACAGTGGTAGACCAGCCGCATATTCGTTACTTGCCATACTACTCAAAGACCCTCAATTCCTATCAACTACTATCCAGACAGTCCTCACCCACCAATCCTGCACAACATGCCTATTGCTGTAAGTGCTACTAGTCGCAGTGCTGATGCTCAGCAGTGGTCATATCACTGACTTTGTTTTAGGTCGGTACCTACGTTCTCCTCAGGCGTGAGGCCCACTACATGGTTGCCCAATATATCACGAATGCCGGGGAGCGAGGAAGGATTCCTTTCGAAGTGACCGCCAATGTCGGAGGGGTGAGCTTTTTGAAGGTGTATTGATCTGTTCATAATTGACTGACATTTGCACAACCTAGAGGTGTACGATCACCGCCGAGATCGGCGACCACGACGTGACCTTGAACGTTGATGAGTCACTGTTGAGGGAGTACAAGTAAGTACCAGCATTGGCCTGGGTGTACATGGAATGACACTAATATCCGCCAATCAGGCCCCAAGATACCAGCACGATCGTGCAACAAATTGGGCAGGGCTTCAACGATGTAGCAAACGAGCAGTGGGGCCCTGAGTGGGACTAGTAACAGCCAGAGCTTTTCTCTTTCGTCTCGCGCCCGCATTCCGGGTAGTACTCTTCAGCTCCTGTATGATCACTAGTCGTCGTAGCGTGGCATGTGCCACAATGTATGATATTTCCTGAGGTTGCTTCTTGACCGAAATGTGTCAGTATCTGAAATCATCCGTCTGTAACGTTTGCCCTCGGTTGTGCAAATGAATCGAGGATAGTCAACTGGGACATGTCTCTGACAAAGATTGCGTTAGTAGTATGTGCCTCGCCGACTTGTAAGGGTAGTGTTACGATCGTTCAACATGGTCTGACTGATTAAGTTGCTGTTCGTGCTGAGTCTCAGCACGATTGTAGTACTGCCAGTACGGCAACTTAAGTCTCCCAGCGGCAGAGTCGGAGTACTCAGACCGACTTCAATTTTCGTACCTCAGGATCAGTACGGCAGCTACTATGGACGGCCCCTCATTAATCATTTAGTGGCCACGTCATACGCCCGGGTCTTTTTCTCCTTCTTTAATCAGACTGCAGCATACTTCTAAGTACATGGGCAGTCATATACTCCCTGGTCGAAAAAGTGCCATTTCCGCATCCAAGTCGATCCGCACTTCAAACCGGAACCCGCTGCAGCTGAAGTTACTCACAGACTCATGAGTCCTACAGTATTACCAGGTTACTACTAGTACTGTACAGTAGACACTGGCGGCTTTGAAGAGTTTGATCACGTGTAGGCAACCAGTGGGACTACCGTGCGGTAAGGCGTATGTAGCAGACGCCTGATAGATACGAAGGTTTCTCAAACTTAAAGGTTTCTACATCTTTCTACATTCGCCAGTGGGAGACTAGGAAGACCTTTTGCTCAATTTGCTTCGAAATGCGCTGGGGTGAGCCAAATTACGGCAATCTAGTATAACGGAGAGGCTTCATTGGTATAACTCTACAAAAGTGTACTTATGACACACATAACACAACCATGACGAGCGAATCGCTGCTGCTACTGCTGCTGATGAGAAGAGTTACTTATGGACACACTATACAAATTCATGATCAAGAAGGCGGTGAAAGAAACATCATCAGCTGGGGAATCGGAACAAGAAAATCAAGAATGATCACGATCAAGGAAGAACAAATCAAAAAGAGCAAAAAAAGGAGTGAATGCGAAAGGTGAAATACTACACTACTAAAAAGATTCCAGATGCGAGTGCGGGCGCGGTAGCGGGAGGAGTTGCAGTTGTGATTGGAGGTATGTGAGGTGGTAAGAGATGGAGGTTGGGTTTAGAGCGGGTTAGCAAGGAGGGGAGGAATGGGTAGGTGAGAGGGAGGGAGCAGGACAATCGGAAATGAGAGAGGAGAAAGATAATCGTGGCACAAGACAAGAGGAAATACATGATCTCATGCGTTACATGGATGTCGTTCGTCGTTCATTCTTTTGTTTTACTATCTTCGTCGTAACCGGAAACCCCCCAAACCCATATTATACACCATATCGCTGAGCCAGACGCTCCTGTATCGCAAGGGGGAACTGTGAAACTTGGTTCGCCCAGCCTTGAGGATCGTGTTGCTTGAAGCCTGTGAGGAGTTGCTGGAACATGGCGTTGAGTTCTGTTGAGGGTTGAGTCCATTTGATGATGGCGTTGCAGAACCAGAGGAGGCTCTGCGAACAACAAAAGTGTCAGCGTGGAGGTCGATGACCATCATAGTAGGTACGAACCTTGGCGATTCCAGAAGGGTTCGCTTGAACCAAAGTGCAGAGTCCCCGGAAGGCAGAGTCCTTCTCCTCGTTGTCGCGGATCTCATACAGGGCCTGGCACCATGCTTGAGCAAAGTCGGGCAGGAGCGGTGCGACAAGGTCGGGATGCATCAAGCCAATACGACCAATGGAAACGGCAGCGTTTTCGTGAAGGCTCCGAGGCGCTTTGGGATGCAAGAGGATAGGTATCAGTCGTGTAATCAGTGGACCCACCCATTGCCTAAACTCGGGGTCATCTATAACCAAAACAAATCAGCACCCGGGACGTAGCTACAGGTATAGCAGATGATTTACCTCGTCCATATCGCAATGCGACCTCACCGACCGACCAAGCAGCGTTATTGCACGCACTAATGAACTCGACCTTCGGCTCAGGATCGAGTTGGGCAATCAGCTCTTGCATGATACTCGGGACATACGGCCTCAACAACGGGAAACAGTTCATCGCCAGGTCTCCCACAAGCGCATACGCTGACTGCCTGACAGGCGCCTGCGGGTGTTTCAAGCAGACGGTCAGCAACGACAGGAGGTTCGGTTGGCTGGCGGAGATGAATGGCTCGAGTGCCATGCCCAACCCTTGAGTCAATCCGGAGAGGAGGTCGAGTGCGACAACTAGGAATGATCTGTCGGGTTCGTCCATGTCGGGGTTTTGCTGGAAGGCTTGATATTGTAGGAGGGAATTGTGGATTAGGGCATTACAGCGTTCGAAGATCGGGCCGACGTAGGGCAGGAAAGTAGGTCCCATGGCAATGGTAACTGAAGCGAGACACTGCAAAGGGTTGACAACATTCAGCACTTCAACTGATTGAGACAAAACAGGGAGGTCAGAAGACGAACCTCCAATAACGGAACTAGATCTTCATCGTCATCCTTGAGCAACGACCATCTCTTCAGCAGGGGCGGCATGAGAATGTCTACGTAGGTGGGATTTTGCAAAGCCGGTCCTACGGCATCTGCCAATGTCCCGACAGCGTCGTACAAAATGAGCATGTTCTTATGCTGGTACTTGTCAAATGCGACCACAAGGTTGCGCAATACCGGCTCGAGATACGGGACTAGCTCTGGCCCAGCATCCTCCTCGAGGGTCGCAAAGGCGCTACAGCCTGCCTCTTGCACTTTCTTGTTGTTGTCGAGAACCATTCGGAGAAGCTAACAAAACAAAAAAGTTATGACGTGCGTGGGAGACTCGCTCAGGACGATCGAAAGGCGAAAAAGGAGCGGACTTACGCCCTCTAGTGTGGGTATGAAGAATGTGTTCTTGTGCTCCTCGGAGATGGGCTGCGTGCACCAACTGGCGTATCGGCCAAGGGTCCAGCACGTGATCGACCTCACGAGGGGCTGTGAAGTGATAGACAAGATTTCATTCAGCCACCAACATGAGATGCGAGACATATAGGGACGGCGTACCTTGGAGTCATTCAGTTGCGCGATAAGGTAGGGTATCAAGGTTGGCAAGTGAGGTTCGATCGCATCAATGCAACCTGCGCATATAGTCAACATCGACTCCTCCCGATTAACGCGGAGTAACATATGCTTACCTTCAGCCATCGCGCCGAGTGCTAGAATAGCACTCTCCCTCTGAAGCCAGTCTTCGCTCCATAGCTTGTTCTTGAGATGTTCGAGAAGAACATTTAGGAGTTCCCCGCCGAAGCGTACTGCAAGGACGTCCAACGCGGCAGCGGCACACTTCCTTAGGTTCCACTCCGTCGACATTTCCTCAGCAAAGTCATCGTCGTCATCTTCATCAAAACCCTCATCGTCGTCGTCCTCCAATTCCTCGCCGTACGCACCGACCTTGGGCTTGTTGGGGTTAGCCGCATCCCCATTTGCCTCGTGCTCGAAACCATGGCTTTTGCCGCCGTAATGCCTCGGTTTGATGTCCGTATCTTTATCGGGTACGTTGGCGTCTTCAAGATCGTTCTCCAACCATAACAAATCGTCTTCGCTGTACACCATGCAATCTAGGAGCACAGGCGCCACCTTGTGTAACAGCGGCTGCAGGTACGGTGCGAGATCGGGGTCTTCGGCGAACGTGAGCCAGAATTCAGCGGCCTCCAGGGCGACGTTCTCGTGTTTGTCTTTCGTAGAGTATAGCATATACTCTGCAACATTGCCCATTTCAGGCATGAGCTTCTCCGGTCGGGACGCCAGCAACAGAACGAGAGCTTGGCAGACATGCCGACGCACGGCGGGGTCTTCGTCTCCCGCACGCTTGAACAGCGCCGCAATGAAGGCATCAATATGCGAGAACAGTGTTTGGCAATGGATGGGCACGAAATACGAGAGGCAGGCAATCGCGTGCGCTCGCATCTTTGCTGTTGGGTGCTCTGTCAGAACGAGGAACTTGGGGATCATGTATTCGAGAGGCCATGATCCATTGATCTCAACGTCGAGTTTTCGCGGATAATCTTCGCATGCCTTTTCTAATACATTAAAGGCGGCCTATAGAGACGGTGATATCAGCAAAGGCCCATGTATGAATTGTTGTATGAATAGGAGAAACGGGAGTAACTATGCTCATGTCCCTATTGTCAAAGACGAAATACAAGGGTATTTGTTTTTCTTGGGCAAATTCCTGCATGCGATAAGCGAAATGATACTGATTGTCCGCGCAGTGCTAACCATGTCGGCAGCGTTACGGAGCGGGATGTTTCAACACGCCACATTTGAGTAATAAGAATGATAAATAAGGATGATATAATCCTTGATTTCTGAGCGTATTGTGAACCCTGGCCATAGTCGTGCGCCCGCCACAGGTTGGACACGCCTCGGCATCGGTCCAATAGGGACATCCGACATTGAAGAGAACCGATAGCATAGGAGTTATACGACGCACCTCCTGAAGATCGAGGTTTGAGGAATCAAGAGTGGTCACAAGTTGTTGCAAGCATTCTGGCCAATTCCGCGGTTCGAGGATGCCGAGGAGAGCCACTACGTCCTGGCCAGCGGCATTGCGGACCATGGGAGACGAATCATTGAACGCCTGGAGCACAGCGGCCTTTACGAACGCGACGACCTGGGGCGATGACTGTCGGATGAGGGCAGCATTATTCTTGAGCAAATAACCGGCAATGGTTCGGATGCGGTCCTCCTCCTGGGTGAGACAAGCAAGGATGTAGGCTAGATAAGCAATGTAGTCTGGTGCACGCGTGAAGGTGTTGAGTTTCTGTATGATCGAAAATGCGATCGGATATGCAAAGCGGGAATTAGCTGCATGAGTTGAACATGGGGCTCGGGTGGACGTACGTGGGTGATGGCTTGTTGGACGCGGGAGTTATGGGTGTCTGTAGAGTCATGGATTGTCTGGAGGATTTCCTGGAGACCTGCTTGTTGCGGGGCCCAGGAGTTCATCTTGCACAGTCGAAACGCGTTCGGGAGGGAGAGCAGAGAAAGAGCAACGCGTGCAGCCCAAGCCGCTGAGCGCTGAGGAAGCTGTAGCCCGGCGCTAATGTCACCACTATGCTTACGTAACAATCCTCTCGCTTTTGAGTCTGTTCAGTGTTTCTCCTCCTCTTCGGATGGCCCTCTATAAGCTTTCGCCGCAATGGTATCTCGCAAACGTATATCTCGACCAAGAGGAACCCACCCGCGGTCGCCGCCTCACCAAATCCTGGCCAGCGCCAGGTCCGAAACGCCTCTTCTCGTTCTCGAAGCCTTCCTGATGCTCTGATGTATTCTGTCACCTTCGTGTCTCTTTCCTCCTTCCCCCGCTTCCCCAACATGCATTGTTCGGGTGGCGAACGAGCAGTCGCGAAAAGCAGTTGCATTGCTTGCAGATTTCTTGTCATTGTCTACCCCCATCCATCGAGGATTCCCCGGTCAAATACCAAACCCAGGGAGAGGCCCGATCTGCGGGTGTGATGCTCATTACGGAGATGAATCGATAGAACATCACGATTTTTATGATACCGAGCATGAAATGATAAACACAACGCGACGGCTGGCGCATATGAAAGCCTCAGGGTAAAACGGTGTCCACCGAGCATCTTCTAGCTCGACGAACGGATGTCCCGCCAGGAGCACCTGTCAGAGCCGGTCATCACTCTCTAAATTGGGTGAGATCCCGACGTCCGAAGAGGACAAGCGCAAGGATGCTCGAAGGCGCGTTGCAGGGACGAGACGTACAGACTTCATTTCCATGTGGTCCACTCTATCGCAGAACATCAGGCACCTCGTTCTAGTTCATCCTGTCTAATCTATACATTCAAGCCGGCGTAATCGGGGTTGCAGTCCCGGATGCGGGCTGAGAAACGTTCCCTGGTCCTGGCGAGGGAACATCTCCCGTGGGGTTGTGTAAATAATCTCGGAAGAACGCTCGCCAGTTTGCTTTCGAGGGAACAAAGTGGCCTATTGAGATAGAAGAATTCAGAATCAGATCAACTCTGGCAAATCCCTCGAGGGACCACGCTGGTCGTGTGTCCGGTCTGCCACATCATGGCACGATGACATGCCACACGGTACAATCATGTATGCAGCGAACACGAGATGAGGGGGACTTACCTCCATCATGATACTCTATCCTCTTGTTCTCTGATACGTCCAGAAGGGTCTTTGAGCGTTCTTCAACCACTATGACGTCTGTTCGTCCAAGGACGTGAAGCGTAGGAGTCGAATACGACGGAAGGAATATCTTGTCGCAAAGGGGACTTCTAGGCCGGAAACCGGCAACAGCCACGCAGAAGGTCCTGTCATTCTATCAGTAGCTGTCGAGAAGCTGCAATGTGTCAAACGAAGACATACAGCGGCGGGTGCGGGGGATTGCCGTCGACCAAGAATTCGGGGAGGACATGTGGACGCTCGAGCTGTATGAGGATGACGTTCTCAGTACACAATGCATGATACGAAATTCATTTCCTGGTGCCCACAAGTGCGGCCAGTATTGCTGCCATTGCTGCCCCTTGGCTTAAACAAGGTTAATGCGAGTTCATATGAAATGCTTTTGCAAATTACGCCGAACTCACCTGAATCCAAAAACACCCTGCCAAGCACGATCAGCATGAACGTAGATGACCGAGTCTTACGAAGAAACACGCGAACCTCATAGTGGTCCTTACGCAAGATATCTCTGAGAAAGATCAACGATTCCTCGAGACCATCTGTCCTTTTGCGTTCCGGGTCGAACTTCCACCATCCACGTGGTTGAAGTGCAGGCTCTGCATTCGTATCCTCCGCAGCGCCGAGCTCCTGGGGCGAGTTGAAGGTTTCCGCAATGTCGACGGGTGTCAGGACGTGCGGTGCGTCCAAAAACACTATTCGAAGTCAACTTAAATGTGACGAGGAGGTAGACGTTCATGGTAGCGAACGGCAACATGAAACGTACCGAGATCTATATCTTTGCCGCATGCTTTGCGCACGGCACCCATCTATGTATGTTCGTGGGCAACAGTCAGCAAACTAAGCATGGAAGGGAAACATTGTGATTTGACTGATACATGCACAGCGGGCATACACCGGTCAAGAAGCCAAAGTAACGCACCCTTTTGCTGAAGATAGTACCACTTTGCGCAAATCTGTCCAAGTTGGCCGAACGGGTGAGATAGGTAATTCCTGATATTTTGTTCGTTCGGTGAAGTGCATTGAACGTACCCATGGAGCATAAGGACTTTCTTTACGTTCTTTGCCATTCTTTCTTCGCGTCTAGATTGTTTTTTCTATCTGTGGGTGGTTAGACTAGATAAGTTAGAGGTAGAGGCAGAGGTACAACAAGCTTGAGTCAAAAGATAAAATGAGCGGGGGAGAACGGTTCCGAGCTCGTTCCTTCTCCTAAGGACAAATTCGGACGTGCACTCGAGCGCTTACATTGGGCGTCTAGCGCACGCGTCCGCCGGCGTCGACTCGGCGAGCGCGACGGTCGACCGACGGTCGACGCGACTTTCCTTCAACCTTCAGCCATACTCAGCTCTCAACACAGAAAGCGTCTGATCGCATAGGATGCCTCCACCACTGCGTCTCAATGCTGTAGCGTTTGTATCCCCTCAGAACCACCCAATCCTTATCCGCACATTCTCCCAATCCCGCGAAGATGAACTAAAATACCATTACATCGCACATACCAGTTTGGACGTCATCGACGAACGCAGTCAGTTTCCCGAGCCCCTTCTACATTTCGAGCCCGTTTGAAATGTTATATACATACCGACTGTGTTTGAACAGTTATGGCTGCTGTTGCTGCCAAGTCGAATGATCCATACCTTGGGTTGTTGTATGTGGAAGATGTTGCGGTGTATGGTTATATGACGCCCTTGAAGGTCAAGATCATTATTACACTTGAACTCACGGACGCGGTGGTGAAAGACATAGATGTCATCACGGTATGCCCTTTCTCAAGTCGCATTTAGACATCCTGTATTAAGCATCCTCCATTCAGATCTTCAGAGCATTACATACGGCCTACCGACGTTCAGTCGGCAACCCGTTCTTACGACTGAACACGCCCGCCGAGAATATCACGGATCATTCTATCTTGGTCTCAGCGGGGAGTCCTCGATGGAAAGCATTCAGGAAGCGTATAGACGAGATTGGCAAGGCTGTCAGCGGAATAGCATGAATTTTCCTCCTCAGACTCCTGACCGAACCAAGCTCAGTTCTTGATGCTTGCGTATATTGATGAACGTTGGTCATGGGGCTCACCCCAAGATACTGCCCATCGGCTACCCTCGTGACATCTTGAGGGTGAGCCCGACGAATACCCTAGGGAGACTTATGGGTGTTCTGTGACGTGACCTAGAGCGAAGATGCCTTCCAATTGACTCAGTTCAGCCAAGCATACGGGAACTGGGACAGATACGAGGCAAACAGGTATTATCGTCATCATTCGATACGGAGAGGATTGGGATACATGGTACAATCCAATTTTGTTATTCTACTTACGTCCACTCTCGAAGTGCGAAAAGAGCGAAGTCCTTACGTTTCTAGTTCTCGGGTAGATACTATGTGTGCGGCCGAGAACGCAGAAGCATTCGACATCCGCGGAGGGATCTGCCAGTAACCTCGATTGCGGATGCATTTTGGGTCGGTAGTAACGCGTCTAAAGTTGATTGAGTCTATCCAAGCGACTAGGACAGATACGGTGCAAAGAGACATCATATCAAGGGAATCCAAGCTATTATACAATCCCAACTAAAACTACATACTCCCATATTGATATTCAATCTTCATCTTCACTCCCGTCGCGTGAAAGGAGTAACGCTTACGCTTCCGATACTCGAATAACACACCAGCCTGAAGTTCGCGAGAATACCAGGTGTATAGGTCGACGGTACAATCAAGTAGCTCGCAGGGTGGAGGTTCACCTGAGGTGTGACAACTCCGGAGACAGTGTCAGAGTAAGGCCCGGATGTTACGACGTGCGGGCCAAGCGTGCCCTTCTCTGTTAGACGAAATAGGGCGACGTTGATTGGCGCAGACTGAGATGAGTCGAGCAGTTGGAGGCGAATTCTGCGATGGATGAATGGAGGTGAGATACAAAGGGTAAGGCAGACAATTTTACCTATGCTACTCACTTGCATTGCGAGGTTGATGGCACCTTGAGTTCGTACAGAGGATTGGAGGTATATTTCTTGAAGGTAGGTCCGCCTCCCGCGGTATCCGCCGTCCTATGTACCAGCAATTATCAATACAATGGTACTTCCCCGACTTGTAGAAGAAAACATACCAAGCACCTTGCACGATCTTAGCAAACATCCCTGCACCCTCCTGAGGAATCGGTGTTACGTCAAACCGTTCAGAACTCGCGATGTTCATGGTGAACTGCCCGAGTTGTTGAGGCTCAAATGCTGAGACGACAACGGCGTATTCCCCGACTGACAATACAGCAGTTAGAATTTAAATTATTACTAATTGGCAAAAGACGAATGCATGGAAGTACCGGGTATTTCCTTCGTAATGCTAGCCACCCCGTAGCTGTATGGCCCTGACGACGCGACAATCTCGTTTCGAGCAAGCCTATCAATTATAGATCAATCAATGTTTCTGAGGTGCCCCACATTGAAACACTTACTCCATCACGCGTTCTCCCTGTTGCGAATACACGACATCCACATGTAGAGGAACATGCCGGTCACCCTGCACAGTCACTTCAATTCGCGCTTTCTGCCGCCTAGACCCAGACGACGATGAAGATGCCTGTCTTCCATGGAAGCGTAAGTGATATTGAGGATTATTCATGAAAGTGGGATACGACGGGTTTCCGCCAGCCGTCCTAGCCGTGAACCCGGACGAGATCTGTGAGCGGTGAGGTAAGTTGCGAGCAGACGCGCCAAGCAAATGAGAACACCTTTTCTGTGTAGGGAAGATAGACTGTTTCACGGACCCAGGAAAGAGGCCTATTGGAGTATGCGGTGATAGTGAACCCCACGTTGTCGTAGTTTCCGTCATACGAAGCGGTGATTGACAATTCGGGGCTATCGAGAGATACCCGTGACTTAACCTAGAGGTGACCGAACTGAGGGTCGGCATCCATAATGCTTGAGGTTGAGTTCACGTACCAGTACGTGAGTGCTATTGGTATACGCTCCTTTAAGCTGTGATATGTTACGGTCCACGACATCCTTGACTTGCGACGATAAGCTGATGTATTCCCCTTTGCGCTTGGAATCAACGACGTGTCTGGTCAAAAGTACCCAGACCTCATGATCGTTTGAGTCGGAAGGGTCGATTTCAGCCTTCAGAGACAGCCGGAAGTGTCTCGCTGTACGAAATTGTCTTGTCAAAGCTGAAGTATATAGGGAAAGATAGGTGCATACTCTGCTCATTTGTACCAGGCTTGGGATTTGTCCACATTCTAGAATCAACAGTCTAACACGCGAGATTTCACAGTAACTCGCAACACTTACCCGTGGAACTTGAGGTCATGGGAGAAGATCTTGGGATCCCAGCTCAGATATATTCCGTCGAATATAGCACATACTTCGTCCCATGAGAGGTCAAACGAACCTGTCAGACTAAAGTTCAAACGGCAAACATAGATGGACCCGCATATTGGACGAACGGGAGTCAGGGCGGTCGGGATCATCCTCAAGGGAAAGTTTGCTGATATCCAGTTCGTCAATTCGTGAGTCAATGATAGTCATCCGTCTATCCGAATCGTCCTCCTTGACGTCTATGATGCAAATATGTCAGAAAAAGGTGAAAGTCTAGATAACAATAATACCTATCACAGCGTAACAGTGTGCAGGAAGCAGAGGGATAGGAAAGTTGTGGACGTTGGGTAATCTTTCTCCGGTGCCGACTGTGAGGACACAATGACCTGTGATCCAGACAACTGAGTTCTAGCATGGAGTAGCTGTATGAAGGAACTGAATACCTCTTGTGTGGCCTTGCAGTATTCGGGACCATGTCTTTTCCCGTTCGAACTGAGAGCTGCAGGGTATCATCACTCATGATCACAGAGCTAAGCAGTAGTTTTGTACCTCTTGACTTCTATATGCTCGGGTATCCATCCAGTCATGACGCTAGGTGACTGTAAGTACGCCATAGGTAGACAGTGCAGGTGAATAATCATACTGCAGGTCGATACTCGAATTTCTGATGTGAAGTAGTTAGCTTCATGACATACTATGGTCGTTATCAGGCTTACGATCCAGGAAAGTCGTATCCTCCAACTAGTCTCATGTACTGTTCAGATTAGTATCAATGCGAGAGTGGTCATGGAATGTCACTTACGGCCTTCTCAAGAAGTGATGGTGTATGGCAATCTCTGATTCTGGTGGACAGACACATTGGTCGACCATCGGAATAGCAGGGCAACTGATGGTCAATTTCTGCTCGTCTTTCGTAAACCTTGCTAGGGAACGCAGGTGAGTGAGGTGCTCACCGATCTAATGAAGTCAACGGGAGAGAATAGATGAGATTAATAAGATTCTCACTCTACGATATTCTCCATTGAACAGTGCTTTGAACCGGGATCTCCTAGCTGTAGATGGCCCAGGTTTGTCATGTTCTAAGGATGAGACTCCTAGCTAACGGTATATGTCAGTACGCATCTAAACAGTCGACAACTACGTACCTTGGATCCGAACCGCCGGTTGTGTTCGATACATATTGCGATCGACGCGCATACCGAACAATCCGATATGATATGTTGGATTATGTCTTCAGGGGACAGTTTGTCTATAGTAGCCTCTGAAGAAGCTGTATTCGTGATGTCACGATAGACAGCGCCGCGTTCAATCTGTTCCGGGGACAGTGGCGGCTGTTCCAGTGCAATGCTAATAATGAAGGCTCGGAGTTGGTCATCGACTACGCCTGTCGTAACTCACCTGCCTTTCACTGGCTCATTCCAGAGAGGGACAAATAAGCCATTCACCTGGCTGGACTTGTGTAGCACTGCTGTTTGCTCCTCTGAGTTCCACTTGTCAGTACCGAGTCGGTTGATTGTGAATGTGTAGTTGCAACAGCTTACGCTCGGAGAAATGATCTCTGATCACGAGTGCGATATCTCCTTTGGCTTTCTTTATTCTTTCAGCCCTCTCCAGTGCTTTCGCCGCCTGCCCTTTACATATACTTGTTACTGCGGCATTGTTTGCTATTCGACTGAGATGGAGGTATCCTTCCGCAGTCTGAATATATAACTTGAAGGCACGACCAAAGTCAGATCCTAGTTCGGCCTTCGCAGCCTTGTTATATAGTTTCTAGAGTGATGATTAGATAATCATATATATTCGATATTCTACCCCCATACCTCCAATTCGCCCAATTTCGATTCAGAGGCCATGATGGGTCTCGGATTGGAGTATTATTAAGAAACTCAATTATCAGAGTGCATTAACATTGGTCGCTTTCCGTCCCCGAGATGTGCCCCCCGATCCCGGGCCGCCCGTCGGACTTCAGAATTTTGGGCGCTCCCGTCATGTGCACAGTTTCCAGTCCGGCGCCGGAGATGTTCCTTCTTGCCCACAGACACCCACAACAGACTACACCCTCCTCTCATCTTCGCCCATTGCGGCCATGCTCACATAGAGAGCTCCCTGCATGAATAATAGCCGCGCCTTCACCCAGAAGTCCATGTCAAACATCATATATCAACTCCGAAATTGGCTGTGAAGTTTATGGTCGCAGCCTTCGTGAAGGAGCACTATCTAACCATCCCCTGACCATTGGCGGATCCATCAGTGGCCAGGACATGCATGGCTTCTCAGGATACCCACTCCGCTTCCTTCGGGAGTGCGAGCTCAGATTACTTCGGAAGCGATGACCCCGAATTCCTCCAAGCGTTATGCGACATTCCGTTACCCGGAGACCCTCCTCCCAACACGCACAATCAAGAACAACCTGTAATAACTGTTAGGAAAGAGATTAAGACCGACGCGACTACGACTGTGTCGCAAAGCACTTCTCTAAAACGACCCCGAACGCCCGATGCTGAGATCAGTCAAGTCGAGGGCACAGAGCCCTCTCATCACCGCGTTTTGTCCTCAGTCGACGAAGATAAGGAGCATACAACCTATTTGAACGATGAACTCTACGGCGCATCGCGGTTTGGCGGGTTCGGCGAATATATGGCTCGCAAACGCGCCAAATTACAAATACAGAATACTGAGCTTGGATCAGACGACAACAGCGGTCCCGCTTCCAAGATCTTTGCGGGATTACAAATATATGTATGTAGTTCTACTATCGAAACTACTCAACTTTTCAACATCGCGACTAGATCAATGGCTATACCACGCCTTCCGTACAGGATCTAAGACAGCTCATCATTAAACATGGTGGGATATTTCACCCCTATCTCGACAAGAAGAGCCTTGTGTACGTTGATACAAACTCATTCTCGCCGCTTTCGCGCTGACATGACTTGCAGCACACATATCATAACGTGCTCTCTAACTCCCGCCAAGATTCGCGAATTCAAGCATATGAAAGTCGTTAAACCCGAATGGCTCCTTGAGAGCGTCAAAGCAGGTCAACTTCTGCCTTGGTCGGATTTCATCTTTTACGTTGAGGAACGGCCAGATGCATCTCAGGGGAGACGAACCGCCCAGAAGTCGCTATTTGAAGTTGTGCCTTCTCGGACGGCGAAACTGCCCGCCCAGGAAGATAGTCTCAATACCTCGACGCGATCACGTGATGAATTCACTCTCCCCGCTTCCCCTTCCACGCCTCGAGCGACTACCCCGGCCACTCCTAAATCGTCGCCGACACCTAAAGCCCTCTACACAACCGATCCTGCCACGCCGTCTCAAGCAAAACGTGTCCCAGGATATGCATCTCGTAGCGCGAACCCGCATGCCGTTAGAGCTATGGCGGATCCAGCCTGGCGTGCAGCCCATACATCCGTCGCGCCGGACTTCGTGGAGAGTTTCTATCGTAACTCGCGTTTACATTACCTGTCAACTTGGAAAGCTGAGTTGAAAGGGCTCGTCTCGGAAGCGCTCGAAAGGGCTGAAAGGGGAATTGAGACCGGGAAGTCGAGTTCTCTCCCTAGAGGCGGAGATTCAGGTGCAATCAGCAAGGTCATGCGCGAAAATATGGACGGGCGGGGATGGACGACGTCCAACGATGCTCTCGGTCTCAGCATGAAAGGTGCACAACTCGGTGTGCCTCGCTCTCCAAGCAAGAAAGGCAAAGAGAAAGCCATAGCAACTGACGATGTCGATGAGAAAGTCATCATGCATGTCGACTTTGATAGTTTCTTCGTCTCTGCTGGACTGGTGGACAGGCCGCATCTGAGAGGGAAGCCTGTGGTTGTATGTCATTCGCAAGGAAATCAAGGCGGTCAATCTAGCACCAGTGAGATCGCTAGTGCCAGCTATGAGGCCAGGAAGTATGGTATCAAGGGTGGGATGAGGTGAGTGACCTGCTTGCTCTATAGCTAAATATCATTGAAAATATTTTCAAAGCCTTCAGCAGGCACGCAAATTATGTCCCGCGGTTATCACTATTCCATATGAATTTCAGCGGTATGTCCATTTCATACAGGGCCGACCTCCTACTTATCCTCTCTTCAGCTATAAAGAGTTTTCCCTCAAATTTTATACTATCCTCATGGCTCATGCCGACGACCTTCAGGCGGTTTCGGTCGACGAGGCCCTCATTGACGTAACAAGCAGTATACAACGAATCAAGTCCGAGATCAGTCAGAGTCAAGGGCACTCTTCCTCCCCGTTGGATCCTGCGAAGGACTTCGCTGAAGCCATTCGTACGCAAGTGAAAGAAGCGACGGGTTGTACAGGTAAAGTCACTTCTATGACGCCGAGGACTCTTCCGCTGACCAAAGGAATAGCAAGCATAGGTATCGCCCATAACATCATGCTCGCACGTCTAGCTTCGCGCAAGGCCAAACCCGATGGTTCATACCACATCCTCCCTGAAGATGCCCGTGATTTCCTTGCCCCTCTCGATATTGACGACCTACACGGCTTCGGACACGCCGCTCGACAAAAGGCACTCGAGAAACTTGGCACGACGAACTTAGGCGAGCTCGCGAAGAAGAGCAGAGCGGTACTTTGCGATGCCCTTGGGAAGGGCACGGGCGAGACTCTGTACAAAGCTGTGAGAGGAATCGATGATAGGAAGTTGGAATCCGATAAGAAGAGGAAAAGTGTCTCTTGCGATATCAACGTAGGTGGTGTTGCTCTGTTTTAAGACCTGTCACTAATCATCGTTTCGCAGTACGGAATTCGATTCCAAACAAATCATGAGGCGGAAGCTTTTATGTACCAATTGGCCGGAGAGGTTTCTCGTCGTCTGAAAGCCATAGATATGGTCGGACGCTCCATTACTATCAAAATCATGGTACGAGATCCCAGTGCTCCAGTAGAGGCACCTAAGGTGAACTCATCGTATTATTTGTTAATCTTATCAGTACTTAGTATATTCTCCTAGTTTCTCGGTCATGGTATCTGCGACGCCTATACGAAACAAGCGCAACTTGTCACATCAAATGGGCGAGCGACCAACGATGAGAAACTCATCGGGGAACACGCTTGGAGATTACTGAGAGCGTTCAACTTCGATCCCAAGGAGCTCAGAGGCATTGGTATCCAGATCCAGAAACTTGAGCCCTCTTCCGGAGTGGCGGAAGTTGAACCCGGACAAGCTGTACTCCTGTTCAAACCTGTTGCCGCAGCCGATAAGAAGAATGCCAAGCAAGACATCGATAAAGCACCCCATCGCCATCCTACCCCCAGTCCACCACCAATTGTCGTGGAACCCGCATCGCAGGGTCAGGACGAGGTGCCTGTCGAGATACCACCCCCCAACGCACCTGCAGGAGGAAATGATTATATGGACTTGCCATCGTTTTCTCAAGTTGACCGTTCTGTGTTCGATGCTTTGCCGGAAGATATCCGAAACGAGTTAGAGGCTGAATACAAACGGAGATCTATCACACCCGACCCTACTGCAACCAAGAATGTCGCCCCTCCTGCCCCTCCAGTAAAGTCTGCCTTCGCCGTACTCGCGAATGCGAAGCCGAAGAAGGTGTTATTCAAAGATCCGAAGAAACCCAACGTGAAGCGTATCACCAAGCAATTGGCTCCTCGCGGTCGATCAGCAGTATCGTCGAAGAAGAGTGCCCTATTCTCTCAGCAGGGCAGAGCTCCGGCGAAGCTGGTCTCTGAAGAGGAGTTGCGACAATTGGACATTGACCCCACCGTATATGCCATGCTACCACCTGATCTTCAACGCGAACAACTGGCAGGAGCACGCTTTGCAAAGACCGGGAAATCAGGTGCATCTTTCGGTGGTCCTCGTAAGAGGTTGAGGCCCATTCGAGTGGTGCCGAAGGAAAGGTCAAGGTCGCCTTATAGACCCCCGCCTCCCCCACAAGCTGTGTACCCCACCGCACCGGTCCTCAAACAACAAGGAAAGGAGAAAGGGGAAAAATTGTTGTTCACTGAGAAAGATGATCTTCAGAACTCAATTGAAGCATGGGTCAACGCGTTTCTGGATCATCCTCCCAATCAGCGAGACGTGGACTATTTTGCAAAGTTCTTGGTCCAATGCGTTGATGGCACTCGTACGAGTGACTCTGGTATCGAGCGCGCAGTCGCTGTAGTCAAGTGGTGGCTTGTCTTGCTTCAGAGGCACTTCGGAACTTGGGAAGATGAACCGGAGGATGATTTGGAGGTACGGAAGCGAGGACCATACTCTTCGGAAGTTGTTGGTCGGGTATGGTGGAAGGCATTCCGGGATGTCAAGGCAAAGATGGATACTGCGGCGAGGAAGAGGTTCGGAGGGACCATCTCTCTGAAATAGGACATTCCGTTGGATATATGCACCTAATATTACACTATTTATTTCATTCATCCTGTAGCCATAGTCCATTCCGATATCAAGACAGCATACACGAATATAATCCTGCGGTTCGCCAATCAGACTGGCTTCGTCCCTCGTGCGATGAAGAAAGAGATTTCCATTCCAGCGAACGTCGCCTTTGTGAAGAACGCATACTTGAAGTCTGTCAGTCCTGCATTCTCGAAGAGGTTCCGTATGTCATCTTCGCTGAAGCCGCGCGCGTGCGCTACGATATGGCGGTATTCTTCCTTAACGATATCCTGCTCGGACTTGATGATGTCGGTTATTATAAGAGAACCGCCAGGTTTCAGGAACGAGACGAGGATGCGAGTCATATCTTCAACAGATGCAAAGTGATGATACGCCGCAGCGCACTGGAAGATCGATGTATTAACAACGTACTGCCATTGCCAATGACTGCATAATACTCACCGTGATCACGTCAAATTTGGCACCGTCGAGTTCTTCAGGTTCGCCTTTCAACTCGACGCATACAGCTCGCATCTCATCAGGCGGAATGCCTTGATTCGCGACGCGTTCGTTATAGATGTCAACAGCTTTTTGACTGACATCTACGCCGAGGATAGACTTTACGTGGGGAGCTAGTTCGCGAGAAACCAAGCCTGTGCGCGCAATTGATTCGTCATTTCGTTCATGAAGGGGTGGAACTCAGTATGTATCGACTCCAGGACATACCTGTTCCGCAAGCGAAATCGAGAACCGATGTAGTGTCCTCGTTAAGCAAACCCGGGTACTGCTTCAAGATCGCTTGAACAGTGCGATGAGCTAGCTTCTTGGCTTGCTCGTCCATTTCCATCCGCTCCGCATCTTTGTTGTAATGCTCGCGATTGGCTTGGGCGTAATCGTGAATGCCATCGTGATGATGGTGGCCTGCATGATCGTGGTGATGTTCTGAAATGGAAGACATAATGTATGGCTTCAAGGCCTTGTGCTCTTGTGCAGTCCAGCCTAAAAAGTAGAAGGATGTGTGTTGAGTCCGTAGCAGAAGAGACTTAGATATTTGAGCTTCCAAGAGGGAGTACCGCACCAGTGGGCTCCTGCTCTTCGTAAATTGGATTTGAAATTCTATAGCAATAGTTTGCCAATAGATGGTATGATCAAGACAAAAGCCAACGCGTCTCTGACAGGTGAACCGACGATGGCACTACTACGCTCACTAACAGCTAGTACCGTCCTGGTCCGTGGTACTAGTACCATTATCAATCACAGTCAAGCGAGCGTCCATGAGAGAATAGGATGTGTGCCACAGTTTAGTACTCGATCACCCACAGAAAGAATCCGTGGATTGGGTGATCAAGCGTGGACTGAGCCGAATCTATCTTCCACGTCGCAAGTAGAGGTGACGAAAGCACGGAAGAGCCATGTCCCTAGGCATGAGCGAGTGGGTACGTAGGCTAGCTGCTCTGGCCGAAGAATACGAGACTGCGGTCAGAACCATACAGGATTGAGCTGCAGGCTCGTATTTTCCCCGATTGGAGACATATGGAACTTGGATAACAGATGGGATACGTGACGAAAGAAAGAAAGAATAAGGACGCACACGGTGTCGAAAGTTTGAATATAAGAAGCGATTTGACTCGAGCAAGAAAAAAGAGGACCCCCGAAAATACGGTTATATGCCGTTCCAAAAACCGAGATGACCTGCCTAATTTGGATGTTATGCCAGGTCATTTGGCCGAGATTTGGGCCGAAATTTGGGCACACCCTAGGTCCCAGGGGCCGAGATTTGGGTTGACCCGGCGGGATGCCAGTTCACTTGGCCGAGATGAGCCTGAGGATGGTTGAGCCGCGAGATGCCTCCGAGCCACCGTATACAAGCAACAGTACTTGACTATAGTGCCAGTAATGAGTTACTAAGGAGTCCAACATGAATTTGAAGTGATCAGTAGTCTTACATATATATTAATTCTACTACCTCAGCCATGGGCGGCAAATTTGCTCGCGTGAAGCTTGGAACACCTCCTGCCTTCATTTCCTAGTACTCCAGGGGTCCAGCATTATGTAGCATGAGGTTCTAGGTCGATATACATGCCCCAAAATCACAATAGCAAGCAAAAGACAAGAGCTCGCGGCAGCGACGGAAAAATAAACGAAAATACGAGAAAATATGATTTTTTCCATGCTAGTTCATATTGGCAGAGATTTTCAGCCCTCTGGCCGGAGGCCGGCTCAAAAAACCGAGATTTGGGACCTCCGGTGGCCGAGATTTTAGTCCGAAATTTGGGAACGGCATTTGAGGGGGATTTTCGGGGGTCCTGAAAAAAGGCGGAAGCCACGGAACGCGACTCTCGGCCGGCGTTTAGTGGCAAACTTGCCCTAAATCTGTCATGTGATCCAATGACCTTCACGTCGTGACGTCTCGGAAACTTGAGATCGGAAGTCTGAACCTACTTCTGTCGTTCAGGACGTACTAAGACCGTACTATAGTAACTATACCAATCTCTCTTGACCGATCTATGCTTGCATGACAGAAAGCGCGACTCACTGATAATTGTCCGGTATGTGCAAGTTTGCCCTCTTTTTGTGTTGAGAATAAGTCGAACTACTTATGTCTGGCGGCCCAGGGCCCCAGGCTCTGGTATTGTGTACGCCACTTCAAATCAGGATCACCTATTCTCTCCGTGTACGCTGTACCTGCCAGGTTACTGAAACTACCCATCCATTTATCCATCTAGGACGCATGCCAGTGTCTCTCCGGTCTTTACTTACAGCTAAATTCATAACGATAGGCGGGTCACCGAAAAGCTGGATAGTCAGGGTCTTGCGGAGTATAACGGCAAACAGATCCGCAAATGCTTCTGTAGCGTCGCAGCAATCATCGCAGTACGTTCAACCTTGCTCCCGAGTCTCGGCTGACACTCTGAGATCTCTTTTTGACCTCCGACGGCTGTACTGGTTTCTTTGGACCCGCCTATCGATATGAATTTAGCTGTAAGCGACCCACGTTTGATATGACCATATGCTTAAGGGGGACTTCGAAGTGAGCCTGTGAATTGGTACTGAACATCTCATATGTTGCGTTGAGTAGACAGCTCAGCGGCCTGCGTGTGCGGAATTCAACACGGCGGCCTTAGGGGACTGAGTCGGAACTCGGGTCATTGCTTCTCGACGTAGGATCAGATCCACGTGCTCTACTCATCCCTCCCGCCCAATGGTTCCTGTCGAAGCAGTTGTAGGTGATAACTTCGACCCATTCAGGCTACCTTCCAGTACTGCAGAGGTTTTTATTCAACCCCATATTCATATGCGTGCGCAGTATCAATCTGTAAGTACTATGCACTTTCCATATTATTGACCCTCTTGGGTAGGTGCGGGGTCAAAATGCATTTCTCTCATACATCCACTTTGACAAGCGTTGCTATTTCTGTAGCAGGAGCATTAGCTCACCAAGACTGACATCTATATATTTGTCATGCCGCACAAACTCCCACATCTGTTCAACTTAGTAGCCAGGCTTCCCGGCATGAACGTGCGTGTTGGAGAGCATATGGATGGATATGTCGCGATCCAACACCGTGGCGTTCACCGAATCACTTAAGTACCTCAGTCCTGGTCTACCCGTTTCCCCTCTCGTGAGCTCGCAGGTATGATGTTCAGGCTACCGTTACAGGCATTGCTATTCGCCTTCGCGAGCTCTCAGTGGAGTGCAGCGAGTCCCGTAACTCAGTCACGAAGCGCTGCTGCACAAGAGCCCGACCCATCATTTGCTGTTACCGTGAAGCTTAATGGCGTCGGATTCGTGAACAAGGTTTGTTACTTCGAGCAATCTGTTCTATACGAAGAACACTGACGGGGCATTTCCTTGTACCCATCGATCATCTTCACGCAGGGTCAAGTCGCATTCGGCTTGATACCATCGGACTTCAAGGAGTCTACCGGTAAGATCCCAGACGATATTCGGGATGGCATCATGAACGTGCTTACGGTTGCTATTCTAGGGGACACCTTGGGAGGAATCGGCAGTGCAATCGCTTTGAAGCCGGGTTCGTTCAGAAAACTTGAAAATGGTTCTTTTATCGGGACCATTGTTACCCAGCCTGACCGCGGGTTCAATATGTAGGTTCCGATTTAGCTCCGTATCACTCGAACGCTGAATTTAACCGAATGTTGGAAGTGACGGAACGATAAACTACCAAGCCCGCCAACATGCTATCGATTTCGTTCTAACTCCCTATTACGATGATGCGAACCTCAGCTTCGAAGATGCACAGAAGACGCTGCAGTTGACCTACAAAAACACCTTACTGTATACGGAACGAAGCAACTTTCCGACGAGTGGCTTGAACCCGCAAGCAATCAGACCGGCGCAATTGGGGTTCCGTCTCTTGTCTTTTGCAGATCCCCCTCTTGCAATTGCCTCATCATCGTTACCTCATCTGTCGCTCGACTCTGAAGGCTTGGCACTGCATACAGATGGAAGGTTGGTACATTTTATTCAAAGTAATTTATGGAACACTCGGGTCGATTACTTACCTTCATGTTTATAGCTTCTGGATGAGTGACGAGTATGGACCTTACATCTTTCACTTTGATTCACAGGGACACCTGTTGCAAGCTATTCAACCCCCGGATGCTATCTTGCCAAAAATAGGTGGGGAACTGAATTTCACCGCAGAGGTCATCCCCGACACTGGTCGTTCCCCCAATCAAGGTAATTACCCATCTTAACATGATCAGAATGCTTCTGATGTACTAACTAGGTTTCGAGGGGTTGACCTTGGATGATACGGGTAACACACTGTATGTTTTACTGCAGTCAGCGACCGTCCAGGATGGAGGCGATGACGATACAACCTCTCGCTATACTCGACTACTGGCCTATGATGTCAGCGATCCATTAATCCTGACTCCACCGCTCATAGGAGAGTGGGTCGTCCCCCTTCCTCAGAGCAAGAAGAACAAGACTCGGGCTGCGAGTGAGGTCCATTTCGTACATAAGAACGTGTTCTTGGTTTTGGCTCGTGACGGGAACGGGCACGGCGACGATGACACCGATTCGTCGTACAAGTAGGTTTTGTCTGGTAGACCTTGCAGCAAGTATTTTGGCTCACTGGCCCGTCATTTGCGCAGACAGGCGGACCTGATTGATATCACTGGTGCGACAAACATCGCAGGCTCAAAATTTGACCAAGCCAAGAACCCCATCGCTAAGAAGGGGAAGTTGGACAAGTCCATTACTCCAGCGACCTATGCTAGCTTTGTTAGCTTCATCGATGACACGCAGTTGGCAAGGTTTGGTTTGCATAACGGTAGGTACAACCTCTTAGTCGAGTACCACGCAGAATTTGATTGCCATTGAACAGGGGACCCCAACGACCAGACGTTGATTGATGCAAAATGGGAATCGCTGGCTTTGGCTCCAGTAGGCGATCCTGCAAACCCGGATGACTTCTTCCTGTTCACAGCGGTGAGTCTCAGGACCGGACCAGATGACGGGGCCTTCGTATACTAATGACACCTCGACGAAGGCCGACAATGATTTCATCAGCACTCACGGAGTAGCTCTTGGTCAACCGTTCGACGCAGGATTGGATAACGACAACCAGTTCATGGTGTTTAGGGTTACTCTTCCGTCGACAAAGTCGAAGTCGAAGCATGTATAGCATCGTCGAGTGTTCAATGACAATGTGGATAAGCATATCCAAATATTTGCGTTGTGGGGAGTAGCAATCTGAACTCGAAAGATGTCCTGCAGTATACATTCACATTCATTTCCGCTCATTTAGCCCATCGTTTACAATATGCTGTACAACCATTCCCATATGACGGACAGGACCTCCAGTTCTATGTGGGTTCTCAACGACCGCTTCAGTTTCTGCCACTGTCACAACGAGAATGAGTCGGTGATTGCGACGTATGTCAATGTTAGGCCTAGACACTCACCCGAACTTGCTCAAACCCTCACGCAAGCCTTCGCCAATCTTCTTGGCGGTGTTATCATCCTAGAGTTGTTGAATATATAGTTCCTCCGTTTGCGTCACAATGAGAGTACTTACAAGGTTATACCCAGCCTTTTGGGCAGCGTACTCAACGCCCTTGTCCAACCAGTCCCCTCCACCAGAAGAGCCAGCGCCGTAGTTAGACCCTCCATATCCTCCGGATTGACTAGTGTTGTTGTTGTCGTTGCTCGACCCGTAGGTGTTAGAGCTATCGTTTCCGGAGGAAGAGCGGTTGTTGTTATTGTCGTTGGAACCTCCATAGCTATCCTTGTTGGAGCTGCCATAACTGTCGGTATTGGAGCTACCGTAGTTGTCGTTGTTAGAGGACCCATAGCTGTCCTTGTTCGAACCACCATAGCTGTCCTTGTTCGAACCACCATAGCTATCATTGTTCGAACCACCGTAGCTATCCTTGTTGGAGCTACCATAGGCATTGTCATTACGGGAAGAACGATTGTTATCGGAGGTGGTGTTGGAACTGCCGTAAGTCGAGTCGTTGGATGATCCGTAGGTATTGGAGGAGTTGTATGAATCGGATGCACCTCGGTTGTCGGAGGATTTATTGTACGAGTCGGAACGATCGTTCGACGACCCGTAGGTATTGTTGTTGGAACTGTAGTTGTCTGAGTCGCGACTGCTACCGTAGGAATCAGATTCACCCCTGGACCCATAACTGTCGCTAGACGACTTGTTGTCGTTACCATACGAGCCGGAGGACTGGTCTCTGTTATTGTTGGAACCGTAGCTGTCCGAACCAGAGTTACCATATCCTCCAGTCTCGCCGCCGCGTCGCTCGCTACTGCCATAGCTATCGTCACGGTCGCGGTCTCCGCGTCCAGAATTGTTGCTACTTCCGTAGCTGTCGTTGTTACCGCCATAGGAATCGTTATCGCGGTCACGACGGCCGGAACCGTAGTTGTCGTTGTCGTTGTTGTAGCTCATGATTGCGATGGGAAGATAGAGATGGAGATGGCGGAAGTGAGTACGGCGACCTTGCTTTATGCACCATGACGAGCGGGTTTATTTATAGTCGGAAGATATGTTCCTGAGCCTTGAGGGGACCAAGTTCCGTTCAGGATGTCAGTAGCGTTTACACGGGCTATACCAGGGCTATGTGTGATCGATAAAAGGTGGAGACTAGAATGGTCGGAAGATCATAAAAACTCGGACTAGACTGGAGAACGCCAATTCCGACAGCACCATCAAGCCAATTGGGGCGAATTGCGAGAAATTACCTCGTCCGAGCAGCGGCCCCCCTGTCATGGCTGGGTCAGCCGACGTACATCGCATGCAATGTGGACGGTAGGATGCGAAGAGAACTGAGGCGGTGGTAACTTGTAAGTACTGCGTATAGGGACTCTGTTGTAAGTGCCGGTAAGGCGATGCCAATCTCGCACGCGTGTCATTGTGCCTGAGCAAAGAGACTGTCCCAACGGAAGTTGGAGGGAACACTTGGTGCATTGTTCGAGAGCGCGTGAGCTACTGAATCATTCGGATGGGGGTAGCAATTGCTATGACAATTATGTACATCGTCTTCTCACTTCCACTGGTGTGTATCACGAGGGCGAGTCAAGCCTGACTCTCAGGGTAACAAAGAGGCGAGCATCCGGCGTAGGCAGCGGTATTGACTAGATATCCATGGCGCGAAGGGGTGAGTGGATGACTTGCTGGATTTTCCTTCACAGTCTTCAGCGTATGGTTGCGACTTGCAAAGCGAAGGAGGGAGGGGTGTGAACACAGTGAAGGCCAGAAGCCTGAGTCTTGAGAGGCTTTGAGGCAAGGTCCCGGTCAAGCGCGCTGCGAGGTGAATGAAATAAGGCACGTGACCGGCACCTGTCTTCACGAGCGGCTTCGACTTTCTTTTCAAGTTGAACCTCCTGCGCTTGTCCTGCTTGCTTTACAATGCGGGATACCTTGTAACAAGCCTCGGAAGTTCTTAAAACTCGCTTTTGCAGTCGTCAAATCTCAAGAATGAATCGCCACAGCGTCTTCGACCAATTCTTCAGCCAAACCAGTCATTTGCGGTAACCTGAATGCTTCCGCAAACTTCAAAGTGAAATTGTATGTTGTCGTCCCATTGGGCTTCTTTCAGGTAAGAAGGGACAATCTGACGCACTTACACTCGTAGGTACCTGATACAATTGGTGAACAACATCGGGATCTCCCCCTTACATTTGCCCTACAGAATAGGCCGGCAATGTTAGCACAAGCATCGTGATGCCGATAAGACGCGTCGTGCTCTCCGCTACCTTGCGCCTTCAAATAAGTGTCGGAAGTTGAAGAAACGCAGATCTATGGAATCGGATACCTAAATGGGGTTAACTGTTATAAACAGACGTCCATCAACGCGTCAACCCCCTCCAACAGTTCTCTCATCAATGTATAGCACAGTACTACCGCCGGGCGTCATTACGACCTACAAAGTACAAGACGATACATTACTAAGCCCTCGAATGTGTATGGGCATATCCCGATCGGTCATTTCTTTCGAGCGGAATCAGTATCGGAGGCGGAGACGGGCCAATGAGGGAACATGTCTACACGGCATAGGGATGGTGGCCATGGCCATGGACGCTCTATGCGCAGTAACGAGTCTCCTCTATTACCTTGGTATATATAGGGCGTGCCCAATACCAGCTCGACATACAATCAAGCACATCATCCAGATACACAATGACATCCACTGTACCGAACGTACCTCACCTCACCCTCAACAATGGCGTGAAAATCCCAGCAGTGGGGATGGGGTAAGCCGAGCTTCCATAATGTATTTTCATCTATTGTGCTAACAATTTGTCAACGCAGGTGTTGGATGGGGTACCCTGGAGGGGGCCAGGAGGTTGAAGAGTTGGTGAAAAACGCCCTCAAGGTATCGTTTATGTTCGTACGTGGGTGACGAGCTTTACACTCACTGGAATGCATAACAGGTTGGATATCGCCATTTCGATACGGTATTTATGACTCCCCTTGCGCTTTGCACGAATTCGCAATGACTCAATCTCCTCAGGCGGCTTTCTATTCCAATGAAGAGCATGTTGGGAAGGCGATCCGCGAGTCAGGCATACCTAGGAACGAAATATTCGTCACTACAAAGTTGCCGTGAGTATCCTCTCTCATAGCACTCGGTTCCTCATCCCGACTGTGTGTTTTTTTTTCAGAAACACGCATCACCACCAGGTTGCCGAGGCATTTGAGCAATCTTTGAACAGCCTGAACATCGATTATATTGATTTATATTTGATGCATTGGCCGCAAGCCATGGTTGATGGCCGGACACTTGCTCCGGAGGAGCACCCGACCTTCGTTGAAACGTGGAAGGACATGGAGAAGCTCCTTGACACGGGTAAGACAATTGACAAATTCGCCAACTCAGTCGTGAATCGTCGTATTGATTTCTCGCCTGTCTATGAAGGCAAAGTCAGGGCGATTGGAGTCTCCAACTTCAGTCTGAAGACCCTTCAGGTGTTACTGCCTCACTGCAAAGTTGTCCCAGCAATTAATCAAGTCGAGCTACAACCTTGCCTCCCCTCGCTGAAACTCAAGAAGTATTGTGAGGACAACGGTATCATTTTGACTGCGTTCTCACCCCTGGGTAAGTGTTCTTCGGCAGACGTGGTACGCTTCTGGTCGTTACCTAAATGTTTGAACAGGCCAGAACAACCCCGCTTTGATGAACGATAGCGACATTCTGCGCGTTGCCGCGAACCATAACGCTGCGCCTGCCCAGATTTTGGTCTCCTGGGCTGTCCAGAGAGGCACCATCGTCATACCGAAGAGCGGAAATGTCGAA
The DNA here is from genome assembly GCA_022160315.1 of Panus rudis PR-1116 ss-1. Lineage (NCBI taxonomy): Eukaryota > Fungi > Basidiomycota > Agaricomycetes > Polyporales > Panaceae > Panus > Panus rudis. Next base: position 2,242 of record MU275432.1, on the reverse strand, counting down.
CGCATGACCAAGAACATCACTGTATGTAGCCAACATTAATCATTATCCGTGTATTCTGACCATAGCCCCCTTTGATACTGCAGTTGATAACACTCACCGACGAAGAGATGGACCTGATCAATAACATTCACAAGAAGCCCAATATGCATCGGACCCTTCTGACGCACTACTGCCAGGGGGAAACTTGCTTTGGATGGACCTTCGAACAGCTTGGTTGGCCATATGATATAGAAGGTCGTGTCAAGGAAGGTTCTGTCTGGTAATTACAATTGTACCGCAGAGTTCATCCGCGGCCATAGCTGGAAATGACAAATCCGCCAAGGCTACTGTGTATGATACTACTCTTGAATACTGTGCGAGTGGTCTTGCCATACATTGACTCTCTGATCAAGCCTTCAACCACATAGGCTTGTCTTTTGCATTCGGTGAGTAAACTGACCAGCTGCAGTATGACACGCTGAAGCGGAGAGGAGTTAGCGGTTTCTGGTAATGTACTGCTCCATGGAAACAAGCGATCAGTGGGAAGACAGATGGTCGTTTGGCATTGCGGACGAGACCCAAGAACTAACCTCACCTCACGTTCTTGAATAAACCCTGCAGATGTCAACTCAACATCTATCTGTCGATTTCTGAGCCTATTATGACGCGGGAGCGGTCTCATCCAATCCGAGCTGTCCCTAAAATGTAGCCAACTCACCGCGGATAGGTCATCGCAACAAACAACATGCGCACGCGATGAGAGGTTGTGTAGGATTGACCATGTGGACCAACTTGAGTCGTTCTGTATCTTCTGATCATCCCTCCAATACACGAAGGTAGGACGTCATGCATTCATAGCTGAAGATGCAGATTCAATTCTATTCAAGTTGCGGCGGGAACACCTCAATTGCGCTGCATGATGGGATATCGGAAGTCGGTGTGAACACGGTATCCATTCATTGACATACACGGGCGGACAGTCCCGTCAACGCAAAGTTGATTTAGGGATTTTCACATCAGCAAATTACCTGGAATGCGACATGCGGATACAACCCTCTCGAGCGAGGTTGCAATCGGTGGTGAGCGGATGTCTCAAGTTGAATTTACCGACAATGGTCCGGCACCATTGCTGAATATTTTAGCTGGTTGCAACAGGTTTTGGCTGCCCTGCAATCCCGCTGACACTATGTATCTACGTATAATTATATCAGAAATTGTTTTCAAATGTTACAATTCAATATATTTGGATAAAACTAGCCCAGGTAAGGCCAAGTACTAATAATACCGTGAGGGATGCCTTCAAGAACATGATTGTGGGGACCCGGACAGCTAATGCACAGTGTAAAAACAATGCTGATTGACATGGTATCATCTACAACGTTGCGAGGTCGTCATCTCCATCATCGATGCCACCGACAGCTTCCTCCCCATTGCTACCGTCTGCTCCCTCCTCCTCACCGCTACCGTCTTCTTCCTCATCATTGCTACCGTCCTCAAATTCGCTACCGTCCCCCCTTTCGGCTTCCCAATCATCCCCCTCGCCATTGTAATCATACTTGTCCTCTTTGCTTGATTGTGTACCTTTGTCTTCTTCGCCATTGTCGCGAGCTAGTGGCTCAGCCAGAACTGGAGGATCCTCGACCATGGCGCGTTCTCCGTTATTGTTGTCATCCTGTTCGTCGTCCGGAAGGAGGGAAGCTGTGTCAGGTGCCTGAAAGTTTCGAAGTGTATCTGATTCGGCGTGTCCAACCAGGTCCAACCCCGCCCCCGAGATACCGCATGAACATGTCGCGATCAACAAATCTGCGATGTAGTAAGACTTAGCAAGATAGACGTGTAACAACAATTGTATCTGTACTTACATATTCACATAACTAGCGACAGCCCGTGCGTTGCACGGGTAAATTTGAACGCTCAAGCCGCAGGTTCAGGTGGCTTTGGGTCAGTGCTAATGACATTAGAAGTTCCAAGACTTTGCCAACTTAAAGACAGCAGGTCAAAAATGTAGTGATTGAAGAATCTGACTATGTACAATAGCAACATGACACTGAAGGCGAAAAAACTATATACAAATTAAGAATAAATTATACAGTAGTCAAGTACTCGAGCGCAGTGAATATTAGAATCTATCAAGCCTGGCCATGCTTAGTGCTTGCCAGTTTCCCTGTTTGAAGGACATTCAATACGTTTTGAAGGAATAGCACCACCAGTGCTTGCATCAGAGTCGTCACGGTCCTTGCGCTTACCCAACGACTTTGGCTCA
>MU275431.1:0-34002 GCA_022160315.1 Panus rudis PR-1116 ss-1 | reverse complement strand
GCCAGAAGCACTCTAGCATTGTAAACAATGAATCAATACCAAAATGGTTATATCAGCAAGTTTGAAGAGCCACTTACTTCTCTGGGTAGTCTGCCGAATAGGTAAAAATGCGGGGATAGACACGACGCACAATCCCATCTGCACATTTGATCACGATTCCATGTTTGTACGCTTTCAAGAATTCTTCATCAAGAAGGTGTCGCCAGACAGCATGCATGAGTTCTCGCCGGCAATGCGTCAGCACGTCTGCTGTGGGTGGTTCTTTCTTGTGTTTGAGGAAGAAGTCATAGAACGTATCGGGAAGCTGATTTCCGAGTCTGCCATGTCAGATGTCATTTATCTGGACGGTCGAAGACAGCATACCTTTGGGATATATGCGAGGTGATGGCAAGATGGCGAGGAAGGCTTGCATCGTACATACTTCGACAAATTGCCAAAGTACATATACAATGGCCACAAAGAAGCATCACCGAAGTTGGCAAGATGGGTTGAATCTGACCAGAACATGAGTCCACAAACGACACGTTCGAGCGTACATCCCGGTTCAGGGTCTTGACGCTGAAGGTCTTCATACGCCTGATTAAATGCTTCGCTTGCGTAGAGTTCGTCGTGTACACGTTCAGTGCGTCCATCTGGGCGTTGCCAGAATTGCCGAAAGGGAATGTAATGCCACTCGGAGGCATGCGCTTCGATGCTCGACCAGCTACTCTTGATGATTTCGACTATGGAACGGTTAAGAAAGCCATGCACGAGGAAGGGTGGTAAAGGATCGCCGTGGCCAGTAGGCACCTTGATCTCCAGGGTTGCTTCCTCCCAACGATCAGTATGGCGAGCGATGGCAGTGTCGACCTTGGCAGTTGCTCGACGAGCATCGAAGCCAACTAGCTCAGACACTTTGAAGAGCGGATGTCCCACAACATCCCGAGCTAACCGATTCAGTTCCTCACAGGACTTCCTGTCCGACCCAGTCCACATCCATTCCAAGAGAAGCTGGGTGGTAGGATTGTCGAACGCATCCGATGCAAGAGTGTTTGGTGTGGGAGGCACAGTATCAGTGGTGGTGATCGGATCGTCGAAAGGCAGAGGAGGAAGGGCCGCGTTGGATTCAATCGGTGTTGGTACCATTGAAACATCAGATAGACTGAAATCAGGAGTCGAAGAAGGCTGTGTCATATATTCACGAAATAACCCAAATATATTCATAGCGGAACGGATGGCAGTAAGAACAATGTTGCGGGGAGGATCCGGCTCTGATTCGGACTCTGGCTCCTGCTGCACAATAGGAGACGGCGCCGCGGGAAGCTGCTCAAGAATCTTCCATGTAGGTCGTTTGATACGTTTTGGGCGACCTCCTATGATGGCTGGCTCTTCGGGAAGTATAGGGACCAAGGGATCAAGCGACTTGAGTACAATAGCTATAAGCATAAGGTCCAACTTGAGTGAGAGGGGTACATACCATTGGTTCATCTTCGACTGAGGGTAATTGTTGCACCTCCGAGTCTGGTACAGAGACAGGCGGTGGAGGTTCTGCCGCCGCTTCTGCCATCGCCGGCTCCTTCGCCTTCGCCTTCGCCTTTCGAGCTTGGGCTTGCTGCATTATATGCTGTTTTTGCAGTTGCTTTTGAACATTCAAATGTTGCGCGAGATCATCCGCCGCAAGGAGATCGGCAGCTTTCTTCTCTCTACATCTCCGGTGGTGGACACTTAGATCACGTTGGGTATCAAATGTCCGTGCACAGGCAGACACACAGGAGTACTGGCGAGCCATTGTTGAGAGAGAAAGTAGAACAATGAGGGTGACGAGGAAGAGGGAGGCCCGCCGCAGCATCACGAGATTTAATGCAAACGACCAGCCCTGAGATGTCTACGAGCGACAAAGTCCTCGACACCAATGGACTGTAGCGCAAGCACGAGCGCAGAACCGGCGGAGGGAATCGGAGCTGGAGATACCAAGCACAAACAAACATTAGCAGATGAGATGGAAACTTTGGGGAAGGCAATAGGTGTATTTTTGAGGCGAAAATGTTGGATTAGCAGGAAGGCATGACTCAGAACCAATGAGAGAATGCGTATCACCGAGGACAGGGATAGGTATTGAGAACTGAAACTAGGGTTACCCCCAAACATTGTGGAACCGACCGGGTGCCCGAGTACGTTGAGGCTGGCACGGACCACAACGAAAATTTCTACACAAACCCTTCATCCCCTTGACTTTTTCATATTCCCTCACTCCGTCAACCATGGCAGCAGGAGGGAAAAAAGGCACTGGCAAGGGACGTGGTAAGGCTAAGTCATCCAAGGCCAGTGCCCAAAAGGAACCGGCCGCGGCTGACGCTGCAACCGATGGAGCTTCGTGCACTACAGCGGAAGCAGAGCACCCGCCTGCATCCGCTACGGCGCAAGCTGCTCTCGGAGTCACGTCGATGCGTCCTGACACTGAGCCCATTGCACCTCAGCCGCAAGGTACAGGGGACGCCCATCCTTCTGCGTCACCTGAGGCGAATGGCTCCCCTTTGCCAACTACTTTGCCATCTCCGCCATCTCCTCCTTCTTCGGCACCTCTAGTAACACCGGTCCAGCAGGCAGAACCAGCCCCTCAGGCAGCACCGGCTCCTCAGGGAGCAATAGCTACCCCGGGCCTAGCAGCCAACACCGCCGTGGCGGGGCGGCCTGGGACGAATGCTGATACACCTGCTAGAACCAGTACCCCCAGGCCTGCGCGTAGGGCACCAGAGCGACTAGGAACAGTGAGCATACTCTATGTCAATCACCAAAAGCGATACTCCTGCTCACCGTCATACAATGTCTACAGCCTAACCTGAATAGATCCACGAGAAACACCGGGACTGCCAGTGTCACAAGTTTGTAAGTTATCAAATATCCTCCCTTTAGAACTTGTACTGACTTACCGATGCCACATATTTTAGCTCTGATATATTGAGCGTTCATGCCTCGTCTTCAGAGGATGAAGGTGAGGCCGAAGTCCTGCCAGTGAGGGACCGTGACTATACCGCCTACGGCCGTATGTACTGCCGCTTGGGTGAACCATGGGATTCAATCACGGAGGTGATTGAGGAGGGAGTCCGTGCAGAGTTGGAGTTGGCAGCAGCTATGCTTGCCAGCGAGCCAGATGGCTCGGACGACACCCCCACTGCCGGAGGAACAGGTAGCGGCCCGGGCAATGCACCTGGACAACACAAAAGCCGAGACCCAGGTGGAGGGTCAGGTGGAGGAGCTGAAGGAGGCCATGACGACAATCCTTACGAAGGCGGAGATGGCTCTGAAGACGATGCCGAGCGACTGGAGGCTATAGAGTAAGTTCTCTCATATAGCCTGAGCTTTGCCAGACACGTACTTACTGCGAATCACAACAGGTGGGAGCGTCGTCGAGCTAGCTGGACCATTCTTTGCGAGAGAATCCCTGGATTCAGAGCAGAGATTTTGGCCTTGGCTGAACGTCGTGAGTTGAGAACAAGCGACATACCTACTAAGGTATGTACATGGCTCGGCTAAGTCCTGTTGACACGTTGTTCACAATTGTTTGCCCCCCTTTGCCGCCCAGCTTCAAGAAGGTCGTTCGCATGCGCGCTCTGACGATACAAGCAGCTTGAAAATTGCTATCCTGCGATACATCCATCAGGACTCAAGCATCCCGCTGACCCCCGCCCTCAGTGATACAAAGTCGAAAGCGCTACGTGGTTGGAAGCATGAGCAGCTTGCTCATCTTCTTCTTCCTCTGCAGTATACCGCCAATGTCGAGTAAGTGTCCGAGTTAGTTTGAATCAGTAACGACTTGGTCCAAGCTCATGGATGTCGCCTACCATTACAGAACTCTTCTAGATATAGAAGATGGTACCCTCGAGATTACTGCAGACGACTGGCCTCGCTTCCTCTACCCTGATGGTCGCGCTTACAATCCCAACGACGAGTTCACAGATATCTTCCGAGGCCACCTTCTTCTACGAGTTAAGTGCTCCCTCCCACTGTCAATTCCTTGATGACTGATATAGCTTTAACGGATAGGTTGTCAAGCACATTTTTACCGGCCCTGGGACGTGGAATATGGGACCCGGCGAGCAGAAAGGAAAACCGTCAATTGCAAAGCTCATTGGAATGACTTCAATAACATCGCGCGCAATTGCATACGCCGCTGTACAGGTATGCATCGCTCTCCTCGATTCTATCTTCTGCAACGCTCAACAATTGAATCGGCGAACGATAGGCTCGCTTTGCGATTTGCGGCTCGCAAGATTGGAGTGCCATGGACCGTGACTTCGATCACGAAGAATTCTATTGGAATGTTGTTGCCGCCATTGACCTCGAACCTGATCAGGCCACCATCAAGTACTTCAATGGGTACGTTCTCATAATCTGCTCACTGGTCATCCTACTCACAGATTACCCAGGAAACTCTTCACCGCAAAAGGGGCCAAGAGAAGAACTCGCGCGTCGGCCGTTGATCGTCTTGTCGCTCAGCGGAAGCGTGCTCGCATGGGCGCAACCGTCGCAGTCAATGTCACTGCGGCATAAAATTGTTTTAACATTATTCATGTATCTACAAAATAGACCGAGTTCTTACACAATACATGAGCTTCCTTTACAATGTTTTGTGTGTGCTGAACAACCGTGAGAAGACGACGTAAAGACTTGCATAGGTCGCCATTCACCCGTGGAATGGACAAATCTGTACCAGTAATTACATGACATGAGAAAAACTTGGAATGCCTTACATGCAATGGCCACCGGGAAATGATCAGGTCATACACTCAAAGTTGGTACAAGGGATGAACAGCCGTAACATTAGAATTGTTGGGCCGGCATTTCCTTGCAAGAGACGGGGGCGGGTGGTGTCACCCATACAAGGCTGCCCGAGATAGAAGGGGCTTGCCTGGATTTGGGAAATTCAAGGTGGTCTCGTAAGGCCTGGTGACCCTGGTGACCCCTTGCGGGATATGGCGACCTTGCAAGGCCTGGTATGGCCTTGCCAAGTTTTCACGGATTTGCTGATGCTGCAGCTAGCATCAGAGCTCAGCCAAGTCAAAGGTACGTGACTCACATTGTCACCAATAAGTTTTGGTGCTCACCACATCGCCAGGATATACGGTGAGCACCGATGGCACGTCGCATCGTCATGTTCACCATGGATCCAGCCACTTGGTATACAAATTACCTGGGTCAAATACACCGGTGACTCGTACACTGCCCATCACATCGGGTGTTGACCATACAAGCGAAACACAGCTACACTGGTTCAAGACCAATATTCAGAACATCTGTGATATCTGGAAGCAATGTCCGAAGGCAGCACATGCACCTTTAATGTCTCTTGCACGGTTGATCGTGAAGCTCAACGGCATGGGTTCAGATCACGCTGAGGACCAGAAGAAGCTTGCTCGTTTGAAGGAGGAGCTAAAAGTGATATGTCAATATCTCGTCCTCGGCGAGGACGAACTACTGTCAAAAACACCAGAGGAGATACTTGCCTTGATAATGGAGAAAGCAAGGGCGGAGGTAGAAAGAGCGGGAGGAGTTGAGGCTTATGAATCGATGAGTCAAGCGGATCAGGATCAACGTGCCGAAGAAGCCTACAAGGAGATATGCCAAGAGCTGGGGGAAGGTACCTTTAACTCACTCCCTGCAGAGGAGCAGGAACGTCTTCGTCTATTCATATGGGGAGGGTGTTGCATGCACAAAGATGACAACTCTACAAAGAGAGGGAATGAGCGGATGGTTGCGTGGTGGGCAGAAGAAGGCATACCAGGTCCTATCAAACTCATGAACCGAGACAATGCGGCAACAGCAACTCTAGGATCAGACGCAGCAAGGAAAAGGGCCGAGGATCTGTCAAGTGGAGGCGGTACAAAAGTTGTGCAGTTGGCGGGCGCGCTGTTTAATCACAAGGATGATAAAAAGGGCCACCAGGATTCATGGCGTTTCCACGCGGAGGACAAACTTGGCTATCGAATCAACTTCCCTGACTCCAGTAACATCCGCTTTCAATCTCACACTATGGGAGCCGGAGAACTCATCGTAAACCGTCAAATCTATCTCGACTTCCTTGATATTGTTGCATATAAGAAGGACTCACCAGGCTTGAATCATATGGAAGCCAATGTACTTGCGGCCTTGAAGGACATCCCGACACTGACAGAACTGGCCGTTTTGGCTCTCTACGGTCAAGCTGTTAGTCATCCGTACATGCGAACAGTACGCGGTGATGCTCAAGACAACGTCAACCATCTCGATTTGGGCCCGTTTCACGAAACAATCTTTGCTTACCATATGAAGATTATCGAGAACGCCGAACTTCTCGTTGGCCGCAATGCTAGCTACGAGACGGCCTCACTGGATGGCATGATGTGGGAACGACCAGAGGTATTTTATGCTGTACAGGCCCTATCATCAGAATTACCTCACCTTCAAGGAGCATTGGTCGCATTCTTCAAGGGGGCGCTGGAGACCTGGAGGCGCTTTGCATCAGAGTACAAGGAGAACGGTCGGATAGCAAATCTTACCCAGGATCAGAAGGACAACACATTCATCCATGCCACAAACGACGACAACGAGGGGGCACTAGGTGCATTCAGGGTCAAAATGCGCAGATGTCCAAACATGACATTGCATCGATACAATGCATGCGCCATGTACAAGGATAACGATACCAGGGACTTTTATCAGACCCTAGATAGCGATGACAGGGCGTTCGTCCGACGCAAGGCACGCGAACTTGATGCTGGTGGATTAGAGCGTAAGCGTAGGAGGGAAATTGCGCAGGGCGAGGAATCGATTGCGCGGGCTAAGAAGGTCAAGGTAGCCGAGCGTAATGAGAAGGCAAAGAGAATCAATGACGCACTTGATACAGTCGCAGTATGTTTGGATGCTGACATGCTGAAGGCAAGTCCGGGGACTAACAAGGAGTTGGACCTCCAACTGGATTGGCATCGGCGGCACGAGCAACAGCGAGAACCTGACAAGACCAAACGAGTTATTCCGCCCAAGTCAAAACTCATCTCGAAAGCTCAAAAGTTGGACGCACTTATCCAGGCGGTTGAACGCTATAATGCGTTGCCGGGCGATCAAAAGGTGCCCATCGACGATGTACCTACCGCAACTGGTACGTCTGCGGCAACTTCAAGCTCTCACCAGCTCGAGAGTTCCCCCCTTATCATTCAAGCTGCATCTCCCCGGGGAATTATTGCACATGAAGTTGAAGGAGACAAGGAAGATTTCTATATATCAGGAGACTAGTAGGACTACACATACTTTTGTCGCTCGCGCTGGTATCGCGAGATCGTTCAACGAGCACAAGAAAAGAACGCATATAGGGTGGCAGCCTGGCAGGCCAGATCTGCGATCTCGGAATGATGCGATCCTGGGGTAGCCGAGTTGCCGTTAACCAAATACAGAAAAGACGTCACGTGCGCCCCGGACACTTTTCGTCGGGTCGTTGCCAGTCCCCACAAATACCGTACGTATATTATCACCTAAGTACTCAGGTGATTTCGACGCGCTCGTCACAGGTAGTTGTTCGGTGTTCCGGCCGACGTCGAAACAACTTAGGGATGTGAACGACCTTTAGGCCCCAAAATACCAATGCTCTTGTTCCCCGACATCCACCATCGTGCAGCCGACGTGTCGTAGGATTGAAGGGAGCCCACAGACAACATGGGCGTGTTGCGGGTCGAGTGTAGAGTACGGCATCGTCCGCCTTCGCTATCGTGGGGAACAACTAGCGTTCGCAGATACCACGACACTTCGTATGGATACAGAGAGGCACGCAAATTCAGTCTTCCAGATTGTACGCCTTTCGCATGCTTTTACTTGCGCGAGTGAACCAACATCCCTACAGATAGCCAAACGCAACTAGAGAACCGCACAGTGAACGCTCCCCTGCTCCGCTATGTCGACTCGCTGCGTACTCATGGTCACCGAGCTGCGCGTATTGACCCTTTGGACCTTCTTCAACGCGAAGAAGTGGCTGCCTTAGATCCGACGCGCTATGGCCTTACCGAACCCTCAAAGAAATACAATATCAACGGCATAGTCTGGACACACCCTGTCGGTGTCGATACGGAGCGACCTATTGAATGGACTCTTGAAGATATCACGCGTCATTTGAGGAGCATTTATGTTGGACGCATTGCGTATGAGTATATGCACTCCCCTTCCAAGACGGAGCGACTTTGGTTCTCACATCTACTCGAATCCCAAACTGAACGTTCCAATACGAGCGAAGTCGAGCTTCGGAGCCGTAAAGGACGCATACATAAACTTCTAGCTGAAAGTGAAACCTTTGATCAGTTCTTACAGGTCAAATTCTCCAACCTGAAACGATATGGGCTTGAAGGAGGAGAATCCATGCTTCCTGCCTTGGATGCTCTCTTTAGGACCGCTTCTCAGGGTAAGCCCCGATATATATCTGCGAGGCTGCACTTCTTTGCTGATAGTAAATCAGCTGGTGTTGAACATATCGTGTTGGGCATGCCTCACCGTAGGGTACGACAGGCATTCTATATTTCGTCGCTATTTTCACGATTTTGACAACCTCTTCCGTGTTTCGACGAGATACGACGACAGCGTGGGGTTTGCCTGAGAAAGTATCGTTACTCGCTCTTCCCGCAGCATATGGGTGACGGAGGGAAGAGAGGGTATACGCACCAGGCTCTTGTTGATACGGGGACATTCCATGCTGGAGCAGGACGTCCGGCTCGGTCGAGACGAGGTCACCGCCGAAAGTATCCCGCAATTCGTGAATCGCCTTTTGAAAGTCCTCAGGCGAGCCATAGCCACGTCTGTCGTCGTTGACGGCTCGAGTACCTGTCAAGCTCAGTTTCTCGTGAGATTCAGTGAGCGAAGTTGGAGTTGCGCTCGTCTGTCGCTTCGCAAAGAGATATCCGAGCGCGCCGCTGGCTATCGCAGTAGAGAGCAATGCGGCAGTAGTATATCGCCGAGACGACTCGGATTTGGCTGTGTCTGTCGGATGAACGGGTTGCATACTGAGAAGCCTGGGAATTGGTGCCCTTGGAGGTTGAAGGCAACGCGAACAAGCAGGATCAGCTCGCAGGAGAGGGATGCGCGGACGCCGGCACAAGAAGAGCATGATGCCAGACAGTGGCAGCTAACGCAGAGACGAGTTCAATGAGAAGCGAAGCCAAGTTGTCTGCGAACACGTATATATACTCAAGTTCTCAAGGTCATGGGTGGGGCCAGATGGCTCAGTGGTTGCCTCTGGTTCCTGGCTGCAAAAGAGCAGTCGGAAAGACCCTCGGGTCGCGGGTTCGAATCCCGCAAGAAAACCACTTCGACCCACAACGCTTTGACCAAACCCTAAACCCAACGACCACACGCCTCTCTGCTCACAATGCTGCATAAGCAGCGCTGACCCATTGGGCCGGTCCAAAGTGACCCTAAAGCCCACCCTAAACCAACAACATCTCGACACTGTGGGAACAGAACCCGCTGATTTGCCAGTGGCGCATCCACTGCATTTTCAGAAGAATTTCCACTCATTGGAAGTGTAGAACCCACTGAAAATATAACCGGGCCACCCACTGATTTGGACCCACTGATTTGGTGACATTTTGATAAGCAGAAAACCCACTGATGTAGCAGTGGGTAGGATCAGTGGGTAATCCGACAGCATTTCAGTGGGTGATACACTCAGTTTTCAGCAGACGATACACTGATAATTTGGAACTAAATTATATTGATCCTATTACTACATATACATGGACAACAATATAACTATGACCACTATGATAACTATATGCTCACAGATACTACATGATGTGTACCATTAAAGTTCGACAATAGGAGAGGGAATGGTGATAAGTAACTTACAACAGTGTCAACGGAATAGGTGATTGGCATACTATGAGAGGACACCATCATCAGAGATCGTACACGGTAATCTCAAGTATACATACAATACCAACGAGCCAGGCGGGAATAAGCAAGAAGTCATGGAATAGTGCACTTACCAAACTATTCATCGCAAGTCACGTCGGCTGAGGGAGGTCACAACCGGCATGTTGGTCTGGTTAGACATGGTGAATACGGCCTTGAGTGGTCAGAGAGCTGACCCAAAAGCAAACTTGCCTAGGGGAATTGATAGTCAGTTCAGGCCAATATTGACCCAAAGTTCAAAGCAAATGATGGGCCCGGTAAGTCAGTCCCTCACGAGGTGCAATGTCCGAGTCGACAATCAAGGATGAACAAACAAAGAGCGAGAGGGCGATTTACGGATGGCATCAGTACTAGCGATGTTGACGGGCGGAAGCAGGATGGTGGGTTTTCGGAGTTTGTAGCTAGTACTACTACATACCTGCTTTCAACGCGACGATCGAAGCGCTGTACGAGTCGGGAGTGCCCGCCAACAAAACGAATGAGGTACATCACCTTGTATGATGTACTCACATCCAACTGCTGTGTGTCCGGTCCCTGCTCAAACGGACGCACCTTCCGAGGGGCGATGTGGAAGAGGGATGAATAGTATGAGTGCTTACTCCATCCATGGGCGAACTCGATCATGCCCAAATGTGTACCATACTGACACCCGCTGCAAGACCTACATCTTGAACAAAGAGGCATATAATGAGCGAGTGAGTGGGCGCATCCGGTGAGAATGAGGAAGTGGTGGTTTGAGCAAGAGAGGGGACGGTCGACACAAAGCCCCAATTAATGCCCAAGTCGCGCGGACGGCGAATCCTGGCGGGATGACGTAGTCCCTGGGAATATAAGCGCCTACCCCAAACGGGCACGTGCACGCTGGGGAACGTCGGAGAGCAATGTTTCGACCATGAACCTAGGCCCAAGTCGTTTCTAAAGTTGCGGGAACACTTACAAGTATAACAGCAGTCGAGAGAATGAGAGTGCTTGCTTACTGAGCGAGCAATTAACCTGTTTCAGGAAAAGTGCAAAACCCACTGATTTTGGTAGTAATTCGTCGTGAGTCGGTCGTGTGGTATTACCCACTGATTTTGCACCCAATCGGGAAACCCACTTATCGCATCAGTGGATAATCTGCTTATTCTCGACCCACTGATTTTAAGTGGGACCCAAATCAGTGGCTACACCCACTGATTTTTCAGAATCAGTGGATAACCCACTTTTTAAAAGTGGATTCAGTTCCCACAGTGTCGACCCATATCCCCCGCCGTAAGGTATATTACGGTAGTGTGTCTTGGCTTCCTTGTACAATTTGTACATAGCCTGCTCGCACTTAAAATCCAAAGAATTCTCTCTCAAGGTCATGGGTTCGCTCATCAACCCGCTTTCACGGCGCGGCGAGGATGCCATAGCTGCTGACGGGCAGTCGCTCTCGAAGTGAAATAAAGCATATTGGTATCTTAGTCAAGGCTTCGGTACCGGTATACATCTATCCTGTGCCCATCTTTATAGCCATCTCTAGCCTCGGTGTCCGTCCCCCGAGTCCCCGTTGCTGCATCGAACACGAGTCGTCTCCCTCTCCCTGCTCCCTCCATGTTGATACCCCCCTCCCTGCGCCCTCCATGCCCATGTGGGAGAGAGAGAGCCCGTCATCTAACATGCCCTACCATCACAGAAAGTTAAGCAATGGTTCTTCAAGCGCCCTAGCAATCGAGGAATACACGTACTGCATCATTGTTGTTCTGAATCTGAGTAGGGCCCTTTCGCCATTCGAAACCGTAATGACCGCTGGCGCACGACTCTCAAAGCCGCAAGCTGTTTGCTATAACGCCAGCCAAATCCACAGGCAATGAAACGAAGCAAGGCCCATCTGGCCCTTGCCCACCATGCAGCCCACGTTGGCGCACTGAGCCAGCTCATTGCAAGTCCTCTGGCCGCGTCCATCCCGGCGTATTCCATGAAGGCTGGGTAGAAACCAGCGTGACCCCAGTCGATAAGCCAAAGGGCGCCTCGCCTGTCGACTATCATATTCCGAGGAACCAGATCCTGGTGCACGAGTATATGACGAGGGGCGGGCTGTATCGTCAAGTCCGGTCGCGGCTCGCAAACGGAGGGGCGGCAGTCCGTGAGCCACCAATTGAGGTAGTTTGTAAACATGGCTGGCGACGCGCGCTTGACAGGGCCGTGCAAGGCGTCGAGCCACTCTGAGTGTGTTCGACCAGAGTGAAGACCGCCCGTGATAGGCGCGGTAATAGTGGCCATGGCGCGCAGATAGGATCGTAGCTGCCATGCTATGCGTATCGTCGAGAGTAGGCCCATAGACTTCCATAGCTGCTCTATCGTCGGACCCTCGACGTAATCCATGATGATAAAATGCCCGTCATCATCGCAGGGCACGACGCGACGCACAGCAGGAACATTGACGCCAACGGCGCGGGCGCGTTCAAGAGCCAGAACTTCGTCTTGAGGATCCTCAGGCCACGCGACTGGTTTGGCGACCAGATGGGGGGAAAGCCTACGGACCACTTCTTCGCGCGTCGTTTTGATGGAGGCGCATTCATTGATGTACTGCTCAAGTTCAGCGTCTGTGTAAGCAGACAGCGCCGTTTCGTCGAAGAGGAGCTGTACAGTCATTGCTGCATAACGTTAGCAAAACGCAAGGTCGCCGATTGAGAAAGGCGTACATCTGTTTCGCGGTTGCACAAGGTCACGCGCGGGTTCGTACTTCAAAACGGTCCAGTCTGAAGGCTGCAAATCCTGACATGCACGTTATGACTCCTCCAGTGTGATGATTGTAGGAAAGAAACGCACCGAGGTAGCTTGCTATGATATCAACCGCAGCCAGTGCACGTCGTACAAAAGAGCAGAAGAGAATTTCTGGTATTATGTAAAGTCGGCAACTTCGCTTTAGTTAAATCACAAGACGCGGAAACAAGCAAGAGTCAACAAACGCCTGTTTCCTGCCAGTTTTGAACTTTTTCAGACAAGATCTGTTTCCCGATATGGTATAACATCACGTGCAGTTTCGCCGCTCCGGCGGCGACGGCGAAAATACACTGCATGTTTTCGTAAATATTCGTTTGTCTGTCACGCCCTCACGATTCCTTTGGCTTTCTTGATCATGTTCT
Source organism: Panus rudis PR-1116 ss-1 (assembly GCA_022160315.1). Lineage (NCBI taxonomy): Eukaryota > Fungi > Basidiomycota > Agaricomycetes > Polyporales > Panaceae > Panus > Panus rudis. Next base: position 20,986 of record MU275431.1, on the reverse strand, counting down.
ATTCCAACCTGGCCAACGATGTCTCTTAACCTCTGCACTACACCATACGAGACCGTCCCGCTACATCTGCCTACCGAGATTCATGGCCTCCCCATCAATGGACCCCGAACTCACAGACTCTGTACTCAGGCCTGAACCAAGGAGGTCATATCTTACCTCTCGATCTCGATCCAAATGACGACACGAACGCGTTCAACGCGTCCGGTACCCTCGCGGCTCGTTTGAATATGATGTAGAATCCGGTAAGTTCCCCTTCCCGGACCTTTGGGGTTCTCAAGCTGACGTGCTTGAATGGCTGCGTCGCGAAGAGGAACGCGGTTTCGTGGAAACACTCACACCCCGCCATCTGTCCTCGGCAACTCCCTCACTGCCTCATAGATATGACCCCACTATAGATTACAAGGTGGACACACCATTGTCGGCTCCTTCAAACATGCCTTGGACAGCTACTACAGACCCTTCGATGTCCACAACATATACTGTGGTGGGTCTCTAGGCCTTCAAGTCATCTGTCTCTGACTTGCCACTGCCAGTGCCAGCTTCACTCTCTCACCTTTCGTTGAATCAAAACCTGATGGCCGCTCAGTCGGGGACTTTCCCGTATGTTTCGCAGTACATGTGGGATCAGTCTGCATAGAACTTCATGTAAATATATTGTTGCATATGAACATTGAATAGATTACAAGCATGGAATTATGGCCTTGATAATTGACTTGAACTTCAGGTGATGCGTAGTGACGTGCACGTGCAATGTATGCTGCCAATGCACATATCATGGTCACATAGATAATCATATACCATTTTATGTTGAAATAATTTGGAGGGAGTACCGTCAATTCCGGCGGGACGCCGGTAAAAAGGGGAGCAATTATCACGTGCGCACATCGAGCGCCCAGATCTTGTCTGAAAAAGTTAGCCAACTGTTTCCTGCCACGCCGCACGCGGGCTCAAGCGCCCAAGCTACAGTGCAGCTCTGTCAAGGGACATCCATCGTGCTCGACGGGGATGCGAAATTTGGCTGGACTATATCTGCCCTGCCGTATTCAATAGCATTCAGACTTTTTCTGTTTGTATCCGCCTGCACACTCGTTGACTAGCTCACTTCATGCGGGACCGACCAGGTTTTTGGTGCTCACACTCTCTCCCTTACATCCCTTTGATTAGGCAGGTACGGAATGACAACAGTATGGGCGTTATAATGTTCGGAAATTCCTTTCAGATAAAATCCGTGTGTACCGGAGTGGCGACCCAAAAATCGGGGGTACACGCCCGGAGGAACTGGGTTGTCAAAATGAGAACCTGCTACCGAATAGTATACCAACGGGCGTATGTGCCCATAAGTGCGTTAGAAGCGAAATCTAGAGGGGCAGTAGAATTCACCCCGATGTAAGCCAGAATTTCATTCCAGCGGGTTTCGATGAGACTGGAGAACTCGTTGAGGACGTTCACAGCCGCCTTTAGATCGTCCTCAACGGATTTTCTTCCAGGTCCTGGGGCAGGGGGAGGTATGAGATTCGCCGATCCTTGCACCGTAGTGCTAGCCTGACGAATGAAAATCAGTTTGCATATGCTTGACAGCAGTATCACCGCCGAAGGTACAATTTCAGGGAGAATGCATACCTCTTGGGTCGCATTCCCACTACTTGCCATACTGGCATATGGAATACTGTCATTGACAGCGGAGGAAGGCCCGCAGAGCGAAGCCTGAGTAGTAACTTGGGAGGTGTTTCCCAAGGAAGTCATGTGAAGTTCACTACCTGCCCGGGGCAACGTGGAGTTGTTCTCCTGCCCCGGAGCAGCCACTGCAGGGGTAGAAGAAACAACAATAGAAGTGTTCGGGCCCGACATTAGGCGGAATGCGAGCCCTATTCTCGTATGGGAGGGGGGTAAGAGGGGTTGGCGAAGGGGGAGTTAGTGGGCGCCTAACGAAGATGATGGTGGTGCGAGAAAAAGATCCTTGGGTTCTTCTGATTCGACAGGTCCATGCCGACTGCGGGTGGGGAGCATGTACCTCTGGAGCTGTGTATTGACTGGCACTTGGCCCATTCCATCCAGTTGGAGCTAGTATGCTTAGTCGTAGGTTCACGGATCCGGCGCGTTCGTCACCCTCATCTTCGCGCGTATAAAAGGCGCGGACGCAGGAGCGAAGAGCCAGCGCCCATCCGCTTCTGCCTAAATCTCCTCGACATCGATTCACCATGACCTCCAACCAGGATCTCATTGCGTCTATCAGGGCGCATATCATGAACACCGACGGCAACTGGGGCACGAGCAAGTTCCGCCAGGGCACGCTCACTAGCCCCGTCGTCGCCCTCCACTTTGTGGCCCATACGAACGAGGGCAACGTGGGCGGCGAGAAGGGCGCTCCGCCCACCAACCACTGGACTCTGTTCCTCGAGCTGGACGATCATCGCAGCTCTGTCCGCGTCGAGGTTGCCCCCAACGATCCCGGCCAACCCGGGATGGTTTTCCTGGAGAACAAACGCTACGCGTTTACGGTCAACACTTCCCACAAGGTGTCCGCCCAAGCACCTTCTGGGACGACCGTCGCCAGCGTTCTGAAGGTCATCATCGACCGCGGCAGAGACCGCTACATTTTCCAGCCCATTGGCGAGGGCTGTCGTTTCTGGCTCTTTACTCTCGCTTCTGACCTCGCCGAAGTGGGCATTCTGCCTGCGGCTGCCGAGGCGGAGGTGAAGGCCGCGATTCCTTTCTATTGGCCTGACGGCGCTTCGGGAACGCCTGTTGAGCGGCCCATGGTCGCGGGTACCTTTTTTTAAACAAGTTCTAAGCAAGTCATCTGTAGCAGGTGAGTAGAGCCCATATATTCCCGCCGCTGTCACTGACAATGACCTCCTTGAGTTTGGCGCAGGTGTCCGCTCAGTCTGAAGATGGTCAAGTTGTTCTCGCAATGTGTTGTAGTCTCTTAAAGTCTGTAGCAAGCGATTTTGTTGTCAAATATAAATGCGCACCTAGCAAAATGGACAAAGATATGAGTACATAGAACAATAACAATAGCGAGAGCAAACAAGGCTACTGAAATCCGCTTTTGGTTGGCTTGCACAGTTTTTGTACAATCAGTAGCGCATGCTGCCTGAGTTGGCGAGAGTGTTGCGCATCGTTGCGGGATTGACGTCCCCGTCGGACTCGCTCGTCGAGCGTGCGAGGCCGTATACACCACCGTCGGGCCCTCCCATCATGGGCGTGCCATGAACCGGGGCAGCCGCGCTGCCGGGCGTCGCGTACGACACCAAAGCGCGCCGTACGCCGCTTCGTGCTTGCGGAGGCTGCGGTGTACCTGATGTGGGCGTCGCAGGCCCGTAAACGCTGGACACGCGCCGCTGCTGCTGGGCTCCGGGCGTGCCGGGAGTTGGGGTCACCCCAGCAAGAGGTGATGCAGGGTACAAAAAACCGGGGGGGGGGGGGGCGCGACAGCGTACGTTGGCGTCGTCGAGCATGAGGCGTGTGGTGTGCGCCGAGTTCAGACGTATCCGTCTCCGAGCCACTCGACGTGCTCGAGTCGTAATTGTTACGTTGCGGCCCTGGGACGGGCACAGGCGGCTCCGGGGGAGCACCGTAGGTCGGCTGAGATGGACGACGAGGCGCCTGACCGGAAATCCCCTGTGATGGCTGCTGCTGCTGAGCAGGCGCAGGCGTACCATTGCCCTATTGCTGCTGGCGGATCCACGGCGGAAGGTTATTGTTATGGCTGTCATCCGGCTCCGAGTCCGTAGGCATAGGCATAGCGGGTATAAATGGTGGCTGCACAGCGTAGGCGTCCGCGGCTGCTGTGGTAGGGCAGGCACAATCACCCCCTGTGGGCTCAGCAGGCCGAAATTGGTATTCATAGGGGTGTTGTTCCCAGAAATGTTGCCTGAGACGGATGTTGGGCGGGACTACGCTGATGATCAGCTTCGAAAGATGGTACGAAGGGGGAACAATGCACAGGCGGCTCGATGATGATATTGAAGCTGCTCGAACCCGTCAACGAACGGCGACTGTCCGAGCTACCACCGTTCGGAGAGGCGACATTCTCGCGCGACGAATTACGAGGGCGGTACTCAGGCGTGAGCAAGTGGTCGCTTGGTGTCGTCGGATGGTTTGAGCCTGGCGGGGTCTGCCAATCAAAATCAGTAACGCCTCCCCGTCCACGTCTCAGGAAGACTCACGCCTTCACTGCTCGACTCCGCCCAATCCGCCACATTGCGCCGATTGCCATACATTGAGCTCTTGCTACTTCGACTCGCCGAAAGCTGCGGTTCCTGCCTTTCTTCCTCCGGTGGCTGGACACGGAACTGAGGCGTGTTGTGACTGGCGTATATGTTCTGCGCCGGCGAGCCTCCAGACGACGAGCTACTGCTCTCGTAAACCCTCGGGCTGTTCGCGTCCTCAGGTATGACGCTCAAGGGACCGCGTGTCGGTGGAGGACGGCTCGTCAGGTCAAACTGCGACATGCTAGTCGTCGAGGTATCCGACGCATCGGATGCGGAGCGTGTCCGGCGATGGCTCCCTCGTGAAGTGCGACCGTATATGGGAGCTGGAGGCTGGCTGTATGTTGAGGTTTGCCGACCATACGCGGGTTGAGCTGGAGGTGGAGGCTGACCGTATGCAGGTGCTTGAGGCTGGCCATACACGGGTGCATGAGCTTGGCTATACGCAGGCGTCGGAGGCTGCGAATAGACAGGCTGCTGAGGCTGACCATACGTCTGGGGGTATACCGGAGGCGTTGGCGCTGAGCGCACAGGAGGAGTCGGTGATGACCGCGGCGGAGGCTGCTGATACGCGTACGGTGCGGAGGGCGGTCGATACCCACCATATCCAGCACTCGACTGCGAGTCCCTCCGTGACCGCATGTGCGAGGATTGTGGAGGCACAGATGTAGACCGCTCAGCCTCTCGCTGGAGGTACGATGACGGCGGAGGTGGCATAGGCATGTACGGCATCAGCGTCTCCTCGACCTTATGAGTGCGACCGAGCTCAGATTCTACATCGCCCGTGACGCCTGACCGCGACGAGCCAATGGAAGCGCGCTTTGCTGGCTTGCCCAGTCCACGCAGATCGTAGGGATCAACATCGGTGGGTACATGAACTTGCATGACGGGAATATTGGGTTGTCCATATGCGTACTGTCGCCCAGAAGACGACATCGAATCCTTCCTGCTGCGATGAGGTTCGGGCGCGTAGGCGGCGGACGAAGTCGTCGACGTTGAATCCCTGCGGGCGCGAGACTTACTCCTCGAGCCAGAAGGATAGCCTCCAGCGGACGACATGGAGTCTTTCCTGGCTTGATTTTCATCCTGACCTGGGAAGGTTACGCCATTGGGATTGGGCGAGTAGCCGTACATGTCATGCGTGGCACGCTCGCGAGGGACGTAGGGAGCATTTCGGGTGGCGTACTGCTTTGGTGGAGGAATGGGTATCGGCTGAGGGGAGTATGCATCCGGCACATTGTTTTGAACTTCTGGCTCAGGCATAACCATGGGTTCAGGCATAGGTGCGGGAGGGGAGGGTGGCTCAGGCGGAGCAGGGGGAGATGCAGGCATGGTGAGAGGCTGCGGGTCCAGATATTGGACAGGCGAGGGTGGGCCATGATTGAGAGGCGGTGGTGACGCTACGGATGTATGGCGACTCGAGCGCGAAGAGTTCGACGTTTGACGCGTGGTCTCGGAGGGCGGTTTTGGCGTGTGCGGCAACGTACGGTCACGAGGGCGCGTCCCCTCCGTATCCCGGTCCGACGTCGACAACCGCGACCGCGTTGGCGCACGGCGCGTGTGCCGCGACGACGGCGTCTCCTCGAGGTCCTCGATGCACGCCGTTCCATCCTCAGGCATCCGCGGGTCCGCGCCGGCACTCCGTATAGCGTAATAGATCGCCTCGCGCCCGTCCTCCCCGAACTCGGACAACAAACGTGCGCGCTCGACGCCCTCCGCGTAGCCCTCCTCGCAACCCTGCTCGCGCGCGCGGAGCACGATCTGCTCCTCTTTGAGGCGGCGCGCTATGGTGCGGGCCTTCGCCGCCGCGCACTCCGCATCGTCCAGCTGCGTCTGCATCATCTGCACGACGCTCTGCGCGCGGGCGATCTCACGCTGCGCGGCCTCGAGCTGTAGCTTACCCCGACTCGTGTTGCTATCCGTCGAAGGTAAGAAGGCGAGGAAAACACGCACTTTACGTCCCACACTGAGTGGCTTTGGGTAGACACAGCGTTGGTGAGCAAGGCGAGCAGTAGATGGTAAGATAGCAATGCAACGCACATACTAGTCAACTTCCAGGATACATGCCAGCTCGTCTACTAGGAAATTGTGACGAGCTTCGACTCTTGAGAGGGCTTTGGACGTTTGGCAAAGTGACGACAATTGATATTCCCTAAAAATGAGATGTGGGTAGCTGCGTATATGCTAACACTCGCGACCGATTGATTTTTTTCTAAAATGATACTACTGTGTGTAGTAAAGTTAGAGAGGCTACTTATCGCCGCAAAGGAGAGCATGAATATGACTGGGGGAAATACCAGGCTGCAGCACAGTATGAACTGTATGTGTTCGCCGCTGCATTGAACGTCCATATTGACAGGCAACTAGGGAGACAGCTGTACGTGCAATTCAACGCGAAGTGAGACACAGTGAGACCTAGTGCTTTGGTCGGCGCCTTTGGTCGGCGCCTCGGATTTCGGATACTTCCGCAAACACCCAAGGGCAATCAGGCGTATCGCATAAGACATATTGAAGATATAATCACCTAAGTACTGAGTACTCAGGTGATTTCGACGCGCTCGTCACAGGTAGTTGTTCGGTGTTCCGGCCGACGTCGAAACAACTTAGGGATGTGAACGACCTTTAGGCCCCAAAATACCAATGCTCTTGTTCCCCGACATCCACCATCGTGCAGCCGACGTGTCGTAGGATTGAAGGGAGCCCACAGACAACATGGGCGTGTTGCGGGTCGAGTGTAGAGTACGGCATCGTCCGCCTTCGCTATCGTGGGGAACAACTAGCGTTCGCAGATACCACGACACTTCGTATGGATACAGAGAGGCACGCAAATTCAGTCTTCCAGATTGTACGCCTTTCGCATGCTTTTACTTGCGCGAGTGAACCAACATCCCTACAGATAGCCAAACGCAACTAGAGAACCGCACAGTGAACGCTCCCCTGCTCCGCTATGTCGACTCGCTGCGTACTCATGGTCACCGAGCTGCGCGTATTGACCCTTTGGACCTTCTTCAACGCGAAGAAGTGGCTGCCTTAGATCCGACGCGCTATGGCCTTACCGAACCCTCAAAGAAATACAATATCAACGGCATAGTCTGGACACACCCTGTCGGTGTCGATACGGAGCGACCTATTGAATGGACTCTTGAAGATATCACGCGTCATTTGAGGAGCATTTATGTTGGACGCATTGCGTATGAGTATATGCACTCCCCTTCCAAGACGGAGCGACTTTGGTTCTCACATCTACTCGAATCCCAAACTGAACGTTCCAATACGAGCGAAGTCGAGCTTCGGAGCCGTAAAGGACGCATACATAAACTTCTAGCTGAAAGTGAAACCTTTGATCAGTTCTTACAGGTTAAATTCTCCAACCTGAAACGATATGGGCTTGAAGGAGGAGAATCCATGCTTCCTGCCTTGGATGCTCTCTTTAGGACCGCTTCTCAGGGTAAGCCCCGATATATATCTGCGAGGCTGCACTTCTTTGCTGATAGTAAATCAGCTGGTGTTGAACATATCGTGTTGGGCATGCCTCACCGCGGTCGATTGAATTTACTCACCGGTCTTCTTGAGTACCCTGTTCGCCAGCTGTTCCACAAGATCAAAGGAAACTATGAGATCCCAGAAGAGCTGGGCGCATCCGGAGACGTCATCAGTCATCTTGGTAATTCGAACCTGCTGATGAGGGGAGGTTATTCATCTGAATTTGACCGCAATAGTTTCTTCGCCGAATCTGCAATACGAGAATGCAGCGAAACCGGTCAAGGTCTCGCTTCTCCCGAACCCTTCTCATTTGGAAGCTATCAATCCGGTTGCCTTGGGCAAAACACGTGCTAAACAATTCTCACTTTTGAAGACGGTCGAGAATCCCTCGGAATGTTTCCCCGGAGACAGAGTAATGTGTGTTCAGTTACACGGAGATGCTAGCTTTACTGGTCAAGGTGTCGTTATGGAAGGTTTGGGATTGAGTGAGCCAATTTTCCGGACAAATGTGAAAGTTTTACTGAATTTTACAAGGTAATCTTCCTCATTATACGGTTGGTGGAAGCGTACATATTGTGGTTAAGTAAGTGATCCTCGTCATATAACCAAACATGATTGCTAAGTTGTTGATGTTCTGCAAATAGCAACAGGTATTATCGCGGTGCGAATTATGGATCGGTTGTACTGATACGACGAATAGCATTGGTTACACAACCCCGGCATCGAGTGCTCGCTCATCTCTTTACTGTTCGGACATTGGCAAAATGATCAACGCACCAGTGCTACATGTTAATGGAGATTACCCTGAAGGTTGGCGTACCATGCTCTATACTTCCTCGAGACCGGTATTGACAATTCTGCCCATACATCAGACGTGGAACGAGCTGTGGAGATTGCATTCAAATATCGCAACTACTTCCGCAAGGTATATTTCTACTGCCATCTTCCTGTCGGAATCTTACTGCTGTTTAGGATGTGATTATCGACTTGATTGTCTACCGGCGTTGGTTCGTTCTGTCTGTCTACCACAGTTTAATACAACGTTCTAACATTCATTTCACATCAGGGGTCATAACGAGCTTGACGAGCCTGCGTTCACTCAACCTCTGATGTACGAGAAGATTCGTTCTCGGCGTTCGGTACCTTCCTTATACGAAGAGCAGCTTATCGTCAGTAACCTCAATATGCAAAAGTAATTCGTGTCCTTAACGCCTCTCTTGTTATAGAATGAGAAGATCCTTACACCAGAGCAAGCCTCCTCTATTCGGACATCCTACAAGTCGTATCTCAATGATGAACTGGCCAAGGCAGAAGACGTTGTTCCATCGGCTTCAATGCTTGAGAAGCAATGGAATGGTATCTCGTGGCCAGAACATGCATTCAAGGCCGGGGAGGAAGCAGTCAATCCGGTTACTGGTGTTAATACCCAGGTATTGAAGGAGGTCGGCAAGGCCAGCGTAACCGTCCCTGAGGGTTTCGTGAGTTTCCATGCGCGAATGTGATATCCAACGTATGGCTAATGAAATGAAATAGGAAATCCATCCGAGGTTGACTCGACATGTGAGTAATAGGCTCAAGAGCATTGAGAGTGAGAAGAACATCGATTGGGCTACAGCTGAGGTGAGTGGAACGAGAGCAACTCTCGCTGGCACGTTGACACAGCTTGTTCCCTACGCAGGCTTTGGCATTCGGATCACTCATGCTCGAAGGTTACGATGTGAGAATATCTGGTCAGGATGTTGGAAGAGGGACGTTTAGTCAAAGGTGTGTCTGAGGTAAATCCGCATAGAACGTACCCTCTAAACAGTCGAAAGACACGCTATGCTTGTCAACCAGCGTACAGAAGAGGTGACTGTTCCTCTAAACACTGCTTTGGACTGCGAAGGCAGACTGGAGCTTGCAAACAGTAGGGATCATCCACTATTCGAATTTCGATCAAAGTAATAATTTACCGAACTTCTACAGGCTCACTAAGTGAGATGGCCGTTCTCGGGGTGGGTAATGACCTTTGGTTAGAGAAACATTTCCGTGAATATTGGTTCCCATATAGTTCGAATACGGTGTCAGCTGGGAGAAACCCACCATCCTGCCAATCTGGGAGGCACAAGTGAGCTACTTCTTCATCTAGTATCTAACGACGCAGTTAACGGGGGTTCCTCTTGCAGTTTGGCGACTTTTTCAATGGAGCACAGGTGCGCAGTCTGTCCTGTTGTATCTCAACCCCGAAGCTGACGCAGAAGAACTATAGGTTATAATCGACACCTTCATCACTTCTGCCGAGAGTATGTCACTGTTTCATGTTCGTGTGATAGTATGCTGACAGAGCTATCATAGCTAAGTGGCTGAAACAAAGTGGCATCGTTATGCTCCTTCCTCATGGGTACGTTTGACTTGAGGGAGATAGCTGTAGTTGTGATCGTTGATATCCCGTAGTCTCGACGGTGCTGGACCGGAACACTCGTCGTCACGTATGGAAAGGTTCTTGCAGGTACTTTCGGTCTCTTACGCCTTTCATATTTCGTCGCTCAATTGCTTCTATTGTGTAGCTCACGAACGATCGCTCTGATTTTGATCATTCCGACACTGCGAACGTGAACATGCATGTTGTCTACCCAACGACACCTGCACAGTACTTCCACCTCCTAAGGAGGCAGATGAAGCGCAGCTTCCGGAAACCTTTGATTGTGGCTGGACCGAAAGGGTTACTCCGCCTTCCGGTACGAGACCTTGCGTGAAAGTGATCGCCATGCTGTCAACTGATGAGCTCTCGGGCTATACTGTACAGGCTGCTGCATCCACTCTGAACGAACTGGCCACGGGCACGAAATTCTCTCCGGTGCTGGATGATCCCTATGCTACGCCGTCTGATATACGCCGCGTGGTATTCCTCACTGGCAAGTTGTATTATGACCTCGTCAAGGAACGAAGCCAGCGCAAAGCAGATGACATTGCCTTCGTCCGTATCGAGGAGCTGTGTCCTTTCCCCTTCAAGAGCCTCAAGGAAGTCGTCTCTCGCTACTCGAACGCTAAGGATTTCATCTGGTTGCAAGAAGAACCAAGAAACCAGGGTGCTTTCTCCCATGTTCGGGAAAGGATTGATTCCGTCCTTGAAGCTTCGTCGAAGTCACAGAAGGTCGAGTTCAGAGGACGAAAGGCCGATGCAGTGCCGGCACCTGGAGTTGCCAAGCTCTATCGTGCGCAACAGAACGCTGTCATTGAGGCCGCTTTTGCGACTTAAGCTATGGATGTATATATACACATTAGATGTACTTTTCTGGGAGGATGGACGTGATCTGCAATTGAACAAGGGGTCCGTACGTGAGATGTCGAATATGCGCGAAGAGGAGGGTAAATATTGAATTGTCCGTGATGCAATGTGAAATGGGGGATGTTGAAACCTTGAAGTATACTAGGCGTCATGATGTGTTACGGACGACTAGATTCCGAGAGGAGGTAGATGGGGATTGTGAACGCGCACTCGTGTCCTGTCGTTGGCTATTCGATGGAGCACTGCTACTAGGAGCAGTCGTGGAAGGGAAGGGCGAAAGGAGGATGACAGAGGTGAACATCGCAGAAGATTCCGTCAAAGTATTCGATGCTGCGGGGGTACTTCCAGGAAGATGTCGCCTGGGAAATCGGAACGAAAAGTTTCTGGATACAGAGCCCTCGAGCTTGTCCTTCTCTTTGATCTCAGGATCTGTTCAGACATGTTCAGTTAGTTCATATCCATGTCGCACAAGGGTGCTGAGGAATACGCACCTGATTCAAGTATATCTAACTCCTTAGTATTCTCTGCGAGACATCGCTGTTTTCGTCGCCAATAATACATGCCCACAGCAAATAGTACCGAAATCAGCACCAGTGCACCGATCACTATGCCGACGATTGCTCCCACAGGCGGATGCTGCCTCGACGACTGTGACACAGCCTGCGGTACGCACGACGTGAATTTATCAGGCGAGGAAAGCTCTCCTGAATTTGTAGCAGAGGAGTCCGCGGTTAAGGTCATGAAATCGAGAGTGAACGAGTCGCCCGCATTGACAATCAACAACTGGTGTTCTTCGTCAGCCAGTGGTTCCGAATTGTACAAGGCAGAAGAGCCTGGGGTCGACGATGAAGGTGAACTTCGACTTTGTGAGGTACCACAGTCAATAGTGTAGTTTGCTGAACCTCTGCCAAATACGGCTATGAAGGTTCCTACAGACAATTATCTCTCAATCAGTGAAATATACGGAGGAGACCACGACGACTCACCGTTGAATGAAAATGTTAGAAAAGCGCCACGTTGAGAAGTAGAATATGTTTGAGTGCCATTGCTGCCAACTTTATTCCAGCCTTGAGAATAAGTTATGCGTGAGTCGGAACTGGGAAGTAAGTAAGATGTCATTTGACAGGTGTCAACACTGTCAAGATGTGTCCTCGAGAGATCAGCTTAAATGTAGGCTAGCCTGCTAGTGTGAAAAGAGTCGCTTAGCGAAAGAGTCGGGTCCCGGGAGGGATGCGAATCTTTGTCGATATGTAGGAGAGGGTGCGATGGTGACGGATGGTCCATACCCTGCAAAAAGATCTGAAACAGCGAAGATCACCTCAATTTCGCGGTGCAGCCTCAGATGCTGCACCGTGCTTCACCAGCGTTGTGCTAGCGTCCGTCGTCCGAACTAGTTGTCAAGTTGAACGTTGAGATGGTAACCCGCAATTATGTGAGGGGTCATTGTAGCCGCGGCACACAGCCGGAGGTAGTTCGGCATGACCTTGTAAGACAGGCTACATCCTCTTGCACGCAAAGGCCGTGAGCCCTGACCGGTGGATGGAATCAACGATGATAGGTCCCGACGTAACTCTGGTCGCCAGCTAGGAATAGCGAACCACAGCCGTGGGATGGTTAGCAGTGTCACCGGGATGAATTCACATTCTCTATACACTCTGACTGACTACCGTCAGAGGAAGAAGGGGACAGCCAAACTTACACAGGAACGCTTCGTACCATACTGCACGGGAGAAGTCTGAGTTACATATGATAAAACATCAGCGCCAGAAAAAACAAAGCCCAACCATCCTGATATGCATCAATTCGTCTGAGCACCGACAGTCTGTAAAGATGATGGAATCATCGTAAGTCCATTGCTGATCAAATGCACAGATTAGGTGAGAAATAATGTACGTACCAAACGTTTCAAGTGTTCCATGAATACTTGCAAGCTGACATCGTCTGTGAAGATCGCCTGACCATTCGCGCCTGGCGCGTTCCCATACATGCCGGTCGACATATGCGTTGTTGAAGGGTTGAGCTTGGATAGCAAGAAACGAGCCTGACTACCGCCCTGGTCACAGACGATGTACCGAGGAATTGGGAACCTATCCGCCAAAAGATCCTGTGAAGTAGAGATGTGAGCAAGGGTTCAATACAAATTCATCATGGGATGGATGGGAACGGATGGTTGCATTCAGGGTACAGATGGGAAGAAACGGAGTCTATAGTTACCTGTGCGTCTGCGACGGGCATTTCAAGCAACTCCTTGAAGTTCTCATAGCCTTCTTGATCCTGGTACCCAGCCTTGCGCCACTGTGCGATGGTCTCGCCGTGGAAGATGAGAATGTGGAAGAACGTGTCCAGAAGGAGGATGACATCGGGCTTGATGGATACACTGTCAAGCAGCACTGGTTGAGGCGGTGTATCGAAGGTGTATGACATTAGCGTGGGCTGAATCATAATGAGGGAGTTGTTGACATCTTCCTCATTCAGGACGTGTCTATGATTCACAACGTCAGCTTTGCGCTTCAAAAACGCAGAGATGGCACGAACCTGTAGAATGCAGTCTCATCGGGACTGTTGTTGAATACCTGCAAGAACTGACTACGCCTCAAGTGGAACATGAATTGAGGGTAGATGCTGAAGTTATCCGACAGTCTGAAGCTGGTGGGATCTTCCTTCCTGTAGTCGGCGAATTTCTGGCATAGCCGGATGAGCATCCTGTCCAGCCATCTCAAAACGTCAGGACTATCGTCAATTTCCGCCTTGAAAACAGCGATGCGAGCCATCAAGACTGCAGCGGCCTCCTGATCGAAGCTGGCAGCGATACTTGGGCTACCAGCTTCTGCGAAGTTGCGAGCGATGGTGGTTACGCGAAGGCGCATTTGGCCCGAAGAATGTTGATAATGGGTAACGAATTGAATGAGACCACGAGAACCTGGTTGCAGAGGTTGTCCCGCCGGCGTGACAACCTCGAAGTAAACAGCTTCTGCGGTGCGAGGGACGATGCAGTTGACCTTCCAAGCAGAAGTTTGACCAATACCAATTTCCGTCTCTCCAACACATGGAGACTTCTTTCCTGCAGAGATACCGTGGCCGATCATACCAGATACCTTCAGTTCTTTGGTTGTCTGGACATCAAACGTTGCATTGAAACCCATTTCCAAATGGCCTTGGTCGTCTTTGTTAAACACGCGGAGGAACGACTGCTTGAAGATAGACGTCGCAAACGAGTCTGCAAGGACGATAACACCATTTGTTGAGTTGGGTAACGACTTCATCTCCAGCAGACCGATCTGGTCGAGACAGCCAGCGAAAAGATCGACAACATGTCCGTTGTTGGAGACTCGCTTGGCCAGTCCCTCATAGAACTATGCAGGAGTCAATATCGTGATCACACCTAGACAATACCTATCGTACCTTGGATGCGCGCTTGAAGTGTTTCGCGCTGTCCCGGTCAATATCGTGATGGGAACGAATGGGTTCTTTCAGCTCATTGCTGACCACCATGCCTGGGCCTTCGGTGGCAGGACCTCCGGAGAAGACCATGATACGCGCACCGGTGTTAGGGAAAGTAGTCTGCGGATCTACGTCATTCAAAAATCCTTATGGATAGCAGCTGACTTTTTACCTCTAACAAGCCGACAGCGACGCTCAAAGCTACACCAGTGCACCTGAGGGGACGTTTGTCGTTGGCAACAGGCCAAGGATCTCTAGCGAGGGTCTCCAAGATACCGGTCAGTTGGAACTCGCATTGCGAGACGGGCATGAGGAACCTGGCGGCTCCAAATGTTTGCTGGGGCATCGGCTGACCCGGACGAGGTGCAGCACGGTTTTGTGCGCTGAGACCAAGCATATCCTGGATTTGTTTCGGCGAGTACTCCTTGCTTCCCCGGAAGACATAAGACTTGCTGCACTCAGCGTACCCAAGCTCGTGGACTTGAGTCTATCAGGACACAAATATTGAGGACGTCATCAGCCAAAATAAAGATCAATACTAACCATTGTACCATAGGTGATAAGGCCAACGAGAGCGTATGGCGGAATCAGGGACAAGCTAACGACCAATGCATCGCGGAGGGCCTTCAGATCCTCTTCGTCCAGGCAGGTATCAACAACAAAAAGGAAGATTGGAGGCACTTGAGCAGGTCTTGAGAGCGTGTACTCAATAGTGGTGTACTTGGGCAGAAGCTCAGCGGGGAGATTCGTGTTGGAGATGTCCTTGTAGTGTGGGGGGAATGCGTTGCGTTGAAGGCAGAAAGGGCATATCCATAGCTTGCCACGAATGTCGATTTGGCTAGAATAATCACGAATGTAGAACTTCCGGTAAAGGTACCATTATGCGAAGCGCATACCAGTATGGATTCAAGACCGCACGACAAGGCGGTTTACACGTCACGGGTTCGTACAGTACCGGTGGCAAGTCTTCACGCTGTTTGAGGGGAGTATAAAGCGCAGAAATAGGTACTACCGTCCGAGTTGCCTCAATCTTGGAAGACGGCCACACATTCCACGAGAGACGTACACCTGAAGCGAGTGTCTAGTTGGGATATGCCCACCAAATGGATTCGTACTGACCGTCTCGCTCCTCTACATCCTCAAAATTGAGCATATTACCGCGCACTTAGGTTTTGGGTTTCAGAAGATAAGAATTAGGGGGATCGTAAAGGATGTCGTGGAGGTCAGAGTCGAAGGGAATGTTGGCGAATGCTCAAGGTGGCGTCGACGTAGACGCAAATAGGCGCCCATCCTTGAAAGCTTTGTATAGACTTGTAGTAATTTGTAGCCCTAACTACAAAGACGTTCTATAGCGCTACAAACAAGTTGTAATCTCTACTACAATTCTTACAAAGCCATTCTTCAGCCGTTCCATAGATTGATTGGACCACGTTTGTTGAAGTTAAAACTTCTTGACTTGTATCATCATCGTCGCGAGCCGTCTCCCGAAGTACGTCGCAGTGGCGAGCGCAGGAGCAGTTTGGCACGTACGGTCGCCATCTCTCGCGAGCGTCGAGGGCTCAGAGATCACAACTCGACTGCCAACTTGAAGCTTGAAGTCCCAACGAGCTTCACTTTGAGCGGTCGAATCCTAATGTACGTGCACTCTACAGTGTGATGACGGATGAAGGTAAGTGTGCGCTGTGATAAACCCCCCTTCCCCCATGCTATGCTTGGTTTCTTGTGTTCCAAGGCCGCTTTGTTAAGTAATCCGGGGCGCGAGCTGCTGCGAGCAAATCTTCAGTGCCTGATTTCCATCATTGTGATGCTTGAACATCGCGTTCTTTGATGATGTTCGGCCGTACCGGCGGCGGTCTCGTTGGCTCGCGCAGAGCTATCTCCTCAGACACTTGGACAGACTGAAGGCACATTTGAGTGCTTACTATGGCCGCTAGCCTTCATGCACGTCGGAGGGAGAACACGCGAAACTTGCACTCTGACAGAAGGTACATTGCTTTATATCATTTTGTACAGGTCCAGAACATATACATCCTGACCAAACGGATCAGATCTATCTATGCCTCTGCGACTGATATAGCCTCTGCACAGCACACGATTGTTAATAGGGACCCGTGTGGGTAATTCTCGTGTCAACAATCCTTCAGAGATCAGCGTCAACCCGTGATGTCCATCCAGCACTCAAAATATAGATGGTGACCATGAACAATTTGATCCCTTGGTCCTTTCTTCCACTGGGTCCCCTTCCATTCCTTTCGGTTCAGCAGCTGGAGTGTTGAAACCATGTCGTCGCAGGTCGATGCACAAGCCGCTTTGCTCGCTTTGATCTCAGAAAAGATTTTTGAGTTGTAAGTCGTTAGCTTTCCTTGTGAGGTTCCTTGGTAGCGTACATATTCATACCGCGACGGACATAGACGACTTGCCAATGGATTCGCCGTGGCAGCAACAAGTACGTGAAATTGGATGCCTCTAATCCAAATTCTTTGTGCTGACGATCTGAGGGACTCTTCCAGCACTCCTTTATTACGACTATATAATGACCCTTCCAGCTGAGATCCGATGTATGTGGCGTCGCCCAATTAATGCCGGGACGATCCTCTTCTTCATCAACCGTTATATTTCGCTATTATATCGAGCCCTCATGCTCGTCCAAATGTCGTCTTGGGCAGCTCTTGACGAGAGCGTCGCTGACATGGTATGTGCGCTATCTCCGACTCGAGCTGATGGGACACTGACAAGCCCAACTGACGTAGATGTACGTTCTCGACATTCACTCGTCCTGAAATATTAGTGACACGGTGTCGCGATTATAGATGCAGGGTGCTGCTACGGTTTAGTGAAGGAGTTAGCTTGGTTTTACAGTTGACTGCTTCAGGTGCGTTAATCATCAGACATGCACGGTTCCTGCTACATATCACCACCAACCCGATAGTGATGATGGCCTTGAGGATTCATGCTCTCTGGCGCGGCAGCCTGTCAATTTTCATCGTGTTATTTGTTTTGGGTCTTGTTGCCCCGGCGATCAACATCGTACGCTCTTCGTCCTCTCAGTACAGCTACCATTTCTTAATACTCCACAATTAAGTACTATTACACAACACTCAAGATCGTGGCGCTTCCTCCGCCACTAGTAGGATGCGGAGAGATTGTCAATTTGCAGACACCTACTGCCAATTTGTGAGTCTTCTTCCCAAATACCTTCAGTCAAAGAAATGACCGACTATACTATTATACAGCCGTGAGTATTGTGAACGTCCCCTTCCACACGCATTCTGAGGCCTCTTCTTTCAGTCAGCATCTTCAACCGAGTTTTCGCGATGTGTTTCGATGCTTTGGTCCTCGTCCTGACATGGATGAAGACATGGGAAACGGCCAAATTGATGATCACTACTCGCGGCCTCAAGGACAAGCCGTCGATGGTGACGTTGATCCTCCGAGATGGTATGTTTCATGTGCAACAAACGCGTTCAGGAGCGTCTGACGCCTTAGTTGTGTTCAGGAACCACCTACTTTGTGTAAAGATATTCGATTTTGTTGCACGCGAAGAGTGCTGACGCGGACTATAGTTTCCTCCTAATTCTGAACGTCGCGAACCTCATTGCTATTGGACACCGGGTAATCATTCTGCAATGTACCACTTTTCAATGCTGATATATGTCCCCTGCCTCAGATATATGGTTCATTGCCTGCATTGACGGACGTGTGAGCAAGATCTCGCTCTTTGTCTTCTCGATTTCACTCAGACGCCCGTCTACAGCGCACAAGCTATATTGCTCTCTCGCTTTATGCTGAATCTGCGAAGTGTAAACAACCAAGAAGAAAGCCTGAGCTCTTCTTTCCATCCTTCGCAGATGAGCTCGCTCAAGTTCATCTCGGACGATATGCTTGGAAATTTCGGAGGACAGGTAGACCACGGTTTTGGACCTGACCTAGATGAAGACGATCTTTTCGACTCGCCTGCAGATAGTCGGGCTTCTCAAACAATTTCAAGTCTCCGTCCTGGGTCATCGTCTGATTCCTTATACGACGACGAGGATCCTAAATTTGCCAAGGGTACCGAGACTTGGATACCTGACGACGATTCGGTGATCGACATCAAGGCTGAGTACAATTTGTAAGTCCCATCCCCCGCATTCCTGTCCTTCTCCGCACCCTCTCTAAATCCCTGCTGATTCAATTAAATCCGCAGTGTGTGATAGGATGTTGTTACGACTATTTACGACCTTTCTTTTGACGACGTTCTCTGTATTCTGTTCGTGGTCCGTCACAGCATGAATGCGAAGTGATCGCTGTGCCACGAACAGCTTTCGTTGCTATATTATGATTAACTTATTCGACATTGAATACAGATACGGACAGACACGGTCACAGAAGGCCACTGCGTATCTCACCATCAAGATGGTGAATCGCCACTTGCTCGTTGCTAGTTACTGAGAAGGTTCGTATACTGACGGATAGGTTCTGGAGCTTCTCCATCCGCCTCATAGCGCTTGAACTGTTTTGCAAGGTAGGTCCAAGAGCACGCCTGTTTAGCATGTTTAAATCCTCAACCTGACCACGGCTTCTGTGAAGACAAATGGAGTGCCAGGTCACCACAACGTATCAACGATCACAGGCAGGCACGATTGCCTGCACATGTACTATCCTATCCAGACCTTATCTCTACCAGGGTAACTCTTCTCCGTCATACCGATAGAACTTTCCCGAGTTCTCAGTCGTAACCGTGGTGGCGAGCTTTAGAATACCAGCGACACTCTCACTCGGTTCAAGGTCCGCATCTTTCCCTCCCATATCTACAAAGATATTCAGATGGGGCAAGGAATTCAATGGCAAGAATGACCTACCGGTCTTGCACCAACCTGGATCAACACTGAGGCAAACGAAGTCCCGCCTTGAAACGGTCTGCTTGTACGTCTGGAGCGAAGATCGCAGCGTAAGTCGCCATACAAACCTATAGCTCAAGAACAACACGCACCACCATGTTCAGAGCTGCCTTGCTTGCGCTGTACGTCATGTTTGCAGGTCCGGCATCTAGTCCAATACTGCCCAATCCGCTGTTCATGTTAATGATCACTTTGCGGTTGCTCTTTTCAATTAGTGGGGATAGTGTTGCTGCAACCATTGATGTGCCCACGACGTTGGTGTAAAAGGTATCCCGGAATCCTTGGACGGAAAAGTTGAAAGGCGTATCATTGCCGTTGTTCTGGTGCGTTAGATTGTAGCAGGTCATTGAGCTTTTGCGGCGGAGTGGAGGATAGGAAAAAGGACGTACTATGGCAGCATTGTTGATGAGGTAGTCTAACCCTTTGTCCCCCAAGATCTCAGAAACTTTGTCCTTTGCGGCTTGAATAGATGACGCGTCGCTGATGTCTAGCTGAACGATATGTAATGTGCTCTCTGGGATAGGCCGAAGCGAGCGAAGAGAATCCGCCTTCTCTGGATTACGACAAGTGGCGATGACGATGTTGTACGGCGAGGATGTTAACTGACGAACAAACTCCAATCCCAGGCCTCGGGAGGATCTGTAGGCAACGATCAGCTTTGCATGATTCAGCAAATGTACGAAAGTTGGACGTTTACCCTGTTATGAGCCAGGTGCGTGTTTCATCCATGTTGGTCGTGAAAGAAGTTGCGATGAGCCTAATTCCAGTTGCACATCTGTCTATTCAGCGAGAGATCGGACTTAGGGGAATATAAGCCTTTCTCTCTCAGCTCTCAAAGTAATGACATGGTGTTAGCGTAATGGTACAAATAGGTTCCGAGGTTGGCACCTTCCCAGCTTCTCGCGCCTTCTCATCTTCGTGGGTAATACGGCTACAGTTAACGTCGAAGACGCGGCTTTCTGTAAGTAAGCCCATTACGATGCTTCAACATACACGCCGAAATTAGTACCCTTGTCCGGCATTTGAGTACCACTATCAAATACCATTGAACTCGTGTGTAAGTCGACGCAAGCAAGGTGTATCAAGGCATCACGACGAGCCCGAGATAGCGGACTTTCTTGGTGGCGTTGCATACGTGGGTGAATGGGTGAGAATCTCGATTCCGAATGCCTCGTTGGTGGGATGTTGCATCGAAGTTTGGATTATGCCTCCTTGAATGTGACCATGAATCACTTTGCGTGGCATACTGCCAGAAATGCCGGAGTGCACTTTTCACAGCGATGACACTTGATCGTACGAGGAGCTTTTCTATCGAGAGCCTAAGCTTCAATTAAGACAGCGTGTATGCTACTCACCATGACCATATGAATACAGAATGGGAGACACACAGGGTAGGCATCAAGGAAGACAGAATACAGAGCTTGCGGAAAAAAAGATAGCCACAAAAATCTCTCTGCCTGGGAGTCGAACCCAGCTTTCGCGCGTCCATTCTAGACGGATGACAGGCGCGTGTACTAACCGATATACTAGCAGAGACGACATCTATTGGCCTTGTAAGCTGAATGTATACCAATATCAGCAGATGAAGTCGTCCCAATGGCAGTAACAGGACGCTCCTTGCTCTCTTACTTCCATCTGCGGCAAATTTCCCACGCCTTGTAGCCAATTGGAGCGGGCCACAAGGGTGCGGTCTACTGCCTCTC